>PVJO010020732.1:0-7500 GCA_004026905.1 Hystrix cristata
AAAAAAATCACCAGATATATAGTGAACTCTGCTTACGGCAAGAAATCTAACCTTTTCTGTTTTAAGTCACAGAGGATTTAGCATTTGCATGTCACAATGAAAAAATAAATACACCTTACCATGCTTAGCACAAAATTATTCAAGTTTTTATATACTCTGATTTTAGAGAATAAGGGTTACTGTGAATACTGTTTTCTTGCTATCATTGAGGAGGACAAGATACCTAAGGAATGATTTTGATGAGACAGTCAGGAAAACCAACCTGACTTTAATATTTCTGAAACATGTAAATGACCCCCACATGGACAACTCTGGATTATCTCCTTTCAAGGACAAGCAGTAGATAATCAAGAAAGCAGTAATAAAATTCTACTGTGTGGTGCTGTATTTATATATTCTAAACATTTTCTCATGGTGAGTTAAATGAAGTTCTGTCAATGGCTTGATTTTTTTTTTCCTATATGGTAATTCTAGAATGAAAATGTGATCCACCTATCCTCCTCCACCATTTTACCAATAATATTTCTCTCCATCCTACCATTGATGAAGGAAAAAAAAAAAGAAAAGCAGCATCCATTGCTGAAAATTACCCAAACATTCTCAAGAAACCCTCGGTAATGGCCTTGGTTTATCTTGTAGCATTTTGCGTCTGCCCCTCAGGCAAGCAATTCATCATGGCAATCTCACCAGTGAATCAGGGGCTCATACGTTGCTACAAATCCTGCCTTTCAGCGTGCCCAGAATGAACCGTTACACTTCAGCCCGGGATGAAATAATCCCAGTGAGAACAACGGACCTGACGGAGGGAGCTGAGATAGCACTGAAATACACAGATCTTCATGCAGTGGGGGATCTGTCAGGAACAATGAAGATGGGTGTAAAAACAAGCTGCAAACTATTGATCTGCTCTATTACAGTTACTTTGAAAATAACTGCATTTCACTTTTGCCCTTTAATTTCTCTATCTTAATCACATTCTGTCAAAATCGGGGCACCCATTTTATGCATAAAAAGGTCAAGAGTACACCTGTGTGCTGCCTGACCCGACACTGAGATGTGTCCCAGACACGGGCACGAAGTCATTCTACTCCCCTCAACCCCTTTGCACTGGATCAGCCAGAAAAACAGAGTGCAAAGGGGCGTGAGTCTCCGCAGCAAGTTTATAGTCCAAGGCATGGCAGAAGTCTCCTGCAGCAATGCTGAGGTTTTAGTTAGCCCCCTTTTCACATAAACTCCAGGTCCAAATTAGAGGCAAGTTCTCCCTGGAATATCTGGGGACAAACAACTAGATTCTGGCCAAGATTTCTGAGCAGGGGACGCACATCTTCCTCACTCCTGTAATCAAACTTAGGCCTAATCACAAGTGTCACTTCTTCCTTTATATGGATTGTTAATGGTCAGAGACTTCCCTTCTTGAGTCCTCCTGTTTTGGAGGCTTATTTCTTGTTATCTTTGGCCAATGGAACACTGGGGTGTTTGACCTCTAGTGTCGTACCTAGACAGACGGTTCCTTACTGTCTGTAGATTCTGGGACTCTCATTTTAAGTACACCGTCGAGATTTCTGCTGGGTAAATTGTAGTAATTACTCTCTCTCCAAAGATTCAATATGATTAAGATTTCTTATATGACCATAATGACCACGAATGCGTTTCAAAATGCCCCTCTGGGGGTGTTTTTTGAATCTCACTTAACTGCTTTCTTTTCTCTTCTCTTTCTTTTCCACCTTTCTCTCCGCATGTGCACAGACACACACAAAACACACACATGCACACAAGACGATGGCTACAAAAACAGTGTATTTCATGAAAATTTCTCCTTCTAACAGATTCCACAAGTTTCTCTGATTGGTCTTCCCAACTCAGGCTACATTTGTCCCTTCATTTCTTGAACATCTATTATTGATGTGGCAAACCAACCAAAAAGGGAAATGCTATCAATTTCAAACTTGCTGACACAAGGAAGTTAGCCATGCTTGCTTACATTGTGGCAGAGATTCAATGGCAGGCAGAGGGGTAGAAAGGTCTGAGGGTGGAAACAAGGGAAGGTCCAGTATGCTCTGATTGGAGGCTTAGGTGTGGGGAAGTTAGAAGCTGACTAATAAGAAGCAGGGCATCCCACGTGACTGATTAAGGAAATATATTTGCATTTCTCTGATTGGTCCCAACTTGAAAGTGGGAACAAAATTAGGTATTCCTTAATTCTGACCAAGTGAAGCCGTTTGTTATAGACATTACTGTTTGGCTTTCTGTGTTGCCACTGGAAATAGTAGTCTGACTTCCAGAAAGTCTGACTTACAGTAGTCTGCCTTTCTGGGTTGTTTAGTGGCATAGATAAGATGTTGATTTCCTGGACAAGTTGCTACAGGTTAAAATGAAATTTCAGCTTTTATTTATGGTTGGCCTGTTGTGTGTTCATCCCTCATTGAGTAACACATTCTGTACTAGACACTCTGTCCTAGGTAAGGGTTGTATTCATCTAACAAAAATGTCACAGATTTTTGTCCTCAGGGAGTTTATATGCCAAAGAGAAAAACAAAAAAGAATTGACAAATATAAAATAAAATGTCAGGTCATTGTAATAGATATGGACAGCAAATCAGTGTAAAGTCATCTTGAAAGATGGAGCCATTCCTGTTTTAGAGATTGCCCATAGCAGCCCTCTCTATGGTTGATCTTTGCATGTTCCTTCATTTCTCTGGCTTGTTCTTCTTTAGGCATTGCTTCTCCTGGAAAAACTAAATGCCACCAAGAACTTCTAGAGGATGCCTCATTCCCAGGCTCAGAACTCTCAGCACATCAGAGAGGTTGTGTAATGCTCTGGAAAGACCAATGAACAGGGTCTACTCGCGGCTCCATTCCAGATGTCTCGCATGGCATTGGGCAAATAACACTTCTATGGACTCTCAGTTTTCTCATCCATAAAATGGAAATAAAAATATCTACCTTATTGGTTTGTTACAAATTTAAAGAAAATCAGTAATCTACTTGATATACAACAGAGCATCTTATTAACACTGGCATATCCCACATGACACATCTGATTATTATGATCACTTCTGTCTTTCAGTAACCTTATACTAAGCCCTCATGGTCCAAGGGAAATGTTTAGTACAGAATCCATCATGTATCCCTTTTGTTAACTGCGATGTGAACAGATGTCCATCTCCTGTGGACGGATAGGCCACTTGAGCGTAATCCATGCCTTTGAGGGGAAAAAAGTGAGGGAGCCGGCCAGCACTTTATACTTTCCAGTCGTCCATTACCTCGGACATGTTTGTCAGGCGATTAGAGCTGTGAAATTCAGCCCTTCTGAGAAGGTGATAACTAACTTTCGCCAATTGGCAACCCAGCCAGAGTCCGTGTGTTCACAGAACAGAGGAGTCTAGAGTTTGTGGTTTATGGGCCACGAAAGACATGGAAGAATTTTCATAGTACTTCTTGTTAAAGAAGCAGGACAGTTGAGAAAACCTGTAATTATCACTACAGATGACCTCAGAAATTCTGAACTATGTTTTTAGAGTCATATTGGCTCCTGGGATTCCCATGCTAGGTCAAAACATTTTGTTTGCATGCTTGCTGTACTAAAAATTGATAATTATGAAATCTATATCCTACAGCAATGCATCTCATTCCGTGCCATGCAAAAAGCATTGCCTGGAGACCCTGTTAAAAAACAGGTTCAGGATGGGGCCAGAGATTTAGTGTTTCTAATAAGTGTCCCTGGGATGCTACCGTTGGCCTGGGGACATTTTAAGTAGCACTGTCTTACGGGTCACTGTGCAGAACGTGCATATTCTTAAAGCCCAAAAGCCCAAAAAACATGTTTTGCACAAAAGGCAACATGGAAGATGTAATTGGGTACCCTGCACATTAAATTTTCAGCATATGCCGTAGATTTACAGACACATTAAGGACGTCTAGTTGAAATTGGCACTGTCCTAGAAAATACAGGATGTCTGTTTCCCTGAACTACATGCCACTTTCCCAAATGGTCTAATTAGTTCCATTCTGCAAAGATGTTACACAGAAACAAGATTCCTTCATTTCTTTTTTATCAGCAAAGCAAAGCTCCAAAGAGGAAGGAAAAAGAGTACAGAACATCAGCACAGACCATCGCCATCAACAGATG
Source organism: Hystrix cristata (assembly GCA_004026905.1). Lineage (NCBI taxonomy): Eukaryota > Metazoa > Chordata > Mammalia > Rodentia > Hystricidae > Hystrix > Hystrix cristata. The sequence goes on from PVJO010020732.1 coordinate 4,130, forward strand.
TGGACATCTGTCCCTTCCCAAGCTCTTCCCTGGTGAGAGCAAGGACTTGCAGGACGGTGGTGGGCGGAGCAGGGGAGGAGCCTCCCAACCCCATTCCTGAGTAAGGTTGTAATCTAAAAACAACTTGAAAGGAATCACCAGCTTTGTCTGTAGTGGCGGGCACCTGTCCTGAGACAGGCTCACAGTATCTCGCGTTCGCATCTCTGAGGAAGTGGAAATACACCAAGCAATCCACACGGTGTGGTCCAGTGACGCCATTTTCACAGATCCACACAGTAATTAATAAGCCTGTGGTGCTCTTGCCAAGAGCAGCAGCTCTGTCTCCTTTGAGGACTCAGGATTATCCCTTCATTTCTCTTAATTAGTCAACAGCATTAATTCGATCAATGAAATTAATAGCATTCAAATTACAGAGCCATTACTGAGATCAAAATAGTGTATTTATAACCCCTTCTCTTACATAAGCCTAAGAAAGCATTTTTAAAAACCTACTGTTTTTGTTTCTTTGCTGAATATTGCTGAAGTCACTGGCACGCACATTCTGCAGGCAATGCCCCAGCGATCCGAGGCCTTTGTCATCATTTCTTCGCCTATGGCTTCTTCCCCCTGTTCTGAGGACAGAATACAGGACCTTGGCACTGAGCTACATCGCTGATCCTTTTTAAATTATTTTTTGTTAATGTGGTTTTGAGACAGGGTCTGGCTAAGTGGTGAAGTTGTCCGGGCTGGGCTCAAACTTGCAATCCTCCTGCCTCAGCCTCCCAGAGTGCTGGGATTACAGGTAGGTGCCAGCACACTTGACTTCTCGGCTCGCCTCTTGTCTCCTGTGCACCATTGGTCTGACATAGTCCCGACTTCTGCCCTTTAAGGGTTTCCCTCGGGACTCCATTTTGTTTCAAATTATAATCCAAAAGAAAAAGGAGAGGAAAAAAATCAAAGAAAAAAGCCCTTTAGTTTTCTCGGGCAGAAAGAAAGATGAATTGGAAGTTAGGATATCTAGATTTTCTTCAACTAACAAGGTATGACCTGTATAAGAAATGTGAATTCTGAGTTTTTTCCTTATTGATAAAAGTATACACTCGGTGCATCTGTAGTTCTAAAACTTTTGTTAAAGACTTTTATTCAATGGAGAGAGAGACAAATGACATTTGTTTGGTCCCGATCTCTGCCGGAACTTTCTCTGATGGTTTTTCTTCTTCTCTAGATGGCGCCGAATCTTCCTTCAGGTTGAAGATAACTCTTCTTACTCTGTCAGCGCATACTAGAGAAACAGATTTTATTCTGGATATACAAATATATAAGAATTTACAAGATTGGCTTACAATGGCCGCCCACAGAGTCAGGCGTGGAAGAGTGCAGGAGGGCTGTCTGCATGCTGGAGATCCGAAGGATACAGTCGAAGGCCTGGAGCTCACTGTGGTGTCCTGTGTGAGTCCCCATCAGGAGGCGGATGGACCTGCGATGGAAGGCTGAAGGGCCTGTGCTGGAGGCTGAAGAGTCTGCTCTGGCAGCCAGGAGACAAGTCCAAGGTGAAGGTGAAGACTAGAGCTCCTCTGAAGATACAGAAGTCAGCCTTCCTTTTTTGTTTCCCTAGTGTTTCACTCAGGTGACAAACCTATTGGTTGTTGCCGCTCGCACCCAGGCTGGGTCTTCTGTCTTCAGTAAATCCCTTTAGCTGCACCCAGAACTATGTTGATCCAATTTAGTTGAGTGTTTCTTACTCAAATTGACATAGTTAACTATCAAACTTGTGTTTGCATAGTCTCATAAACTGCATTCCATATCCACGTCACTCAATCATTCATTCATTTCTTCACACAATTCTTGGGTGTCTTCTGCATGTCTGACACGGGCTCACAGAAGCAGAGATAGGAGTTCAGTGTTTATCTAGCCTGAGAGTAAATCACCAAATCCACGTGTCCTTCCCCCTAGAGAGCTGTGTGTTCAGCCATGTCCTATTTCATTTTCTAAACTTCCCGTGATGCAGCCTATTGGCCTCTTGGCTGCATCACAGATAAAAAATATGGTAGCATTTGATTTTCCCATCTAAGATTTCACCATTTGCTGAGCATTGTCCTTCTGCTCCCTGCTGAGTGTCATACATCTGGACCTCTAAAGCCGCCGCAGGAAAACAGGAAGACTCGCATACCTAGTCTGGACCTTTGTCTTTTATATAGTGCTTCCATCAATTCCAAGGAAAGTGGTTTAGTGAATAGCAACTGGGTTGGAAGAATTACAGATTTGTCTTGAATATCAGATAAACAGTCAATAAATATTGTTGCTTATTGCAGATATTTTAATTCACATTTTACAAAGTTGAAAAAGATTTTAGATCTCTTTGGAGAGAGTGCGAGAAGCAGTGATATATTGTGAGGCGATTGCTTGTTTCATACGGTGAGTTGAAGATGTGCAGTGTAGGACATCAGATCTGAGACTACCTGAGACAGACAGAACATCAGTGAGTTGCAAAGACAGGCTCCTTGTGAGTCTTCTGTTATGATGTCTGAGGGCCGATTGAATAAAACCAAAGAGTTTGATTTAAGAGAAGAAAGATTTGGAAAGGATACAACGACTTTTCCAAATTGTGAAGGGCTCTCCTAGAGACGTGAAATGGGAAGAATAACCAGAGAGAGTGGGCTTGTTTTGTCTCAGTAAAAGGAAAGAAATTTCCATCAATTACAACTCTCTTTCAAAGAAATAAACTACCGCATGAGGTATTGAATTCACTGTCACTAGAGATGCTGAAGACCAAATATCAATTTTAATGGAGAGAGTCATATCATGCCATCAACAAAAGACTTTAATGATGGGTTTTTAAAAGAATATGTCCCCGCATCTTAAATTTTCATTAAATTAAAGTTCTGTGATATTTTATTGTAACTCTTGTAAAGTCTTTACCTCCTCTCACTCTGCCCCATTTCTTTTACAGCCCTGACAGGTCTTCTCCACCTTGCTTTCCCACTTCTCTTTTCCCCCTCCTCTTCCCTCATGGGCCGTGCCAGAATGCTTCTCATCACTGCACGTGAATCCCCTTCGATTAAATTTGGCTCCATGAACATTGGCTGAGCGCCTACAGTGCTTGAGTTTTGTGATAAGTGTAGTGGAAGACGCAAAGATGACTAACTCAGCGACCCAGGCTGCAGGGAATTCGCAAGACTCACAAAATAAGATAAACCCCAAAATAGCCATTGCATAAGAGAGAAGATAACCACTGCACCTGAAAAAGTTGGTGGAGATCACGTCTACAGGAACCGCTTCAGGAAAGCGGTATCATCTGAGAGGGACCTCAAAGTTATGGAAGGCTGATTTTAACAGACAAAGACAGGGGAAGATGCACATTCTTGGCAAAAGTGAAGAGCTTGACTACAGAG
>PVJO010020732.1:12500-31446 GCA_004026905.1 Hystrix cristata
TTGCTTAAAAATCTCAAAAGACTAAAAAATACAATTTGTAAATATGAGTTTTTGAGTTAGAAATGGCCACTTATGCATAGAAATGGGAATAAAATACGCCATACCTAAAAGCAAACATGAATGATAAAAAACTTAAAAATGCATCCATAGAAATGCCATTGTAAGAACATGATATAATCTTTTGGAAGATATAAATCACTAACAAATGGAAGAAAGTCTATCTCTTTGGATAAAAGACTTAAGACCATAAAATATGAAATCTGTCCAAATTAATAACTATCATTTCAGTTAAATTCTGAGAGTCCCATGAGTACTGAAAGTGGGTCTTACAGTTCATATAGAAAAAAAAATAATGATTTTTCTGTAATAGTCGAAAGTTTAAAATAGAAAAGGAGAATGGAGAGCTGGTCCTCACAGTGCCAGAATGCACACTATTTTAAAACTACTATAAGTAAGTATGGCATTGGTTAGAAGAAACAACAAGATTAAGAGAAGAGAATAGAAAATGTAAGAATACATCCCAGTTCATATGAAAACTTCAGTTCAGTGGGAACAGAATATATTTGGGCAACGGTGTTAGAACACTCACTTCTCATCAGAGGGAAAATAAAATTGTTTTTGATTTTATGCACTATATATAATTTTTTCCATGTAGATTAATGACTTAAATGTGAAAAATGTAGTAATAAAGCAGTTAGAAGTTATTTTAAATACCATTTATGCGATCCAGGGGCAGAAAAACATTCTAACCTGGACTAGAAGCCTCAAGCCATAAAGGAAAAGGTAGAGACTTTGTCCAGGTGTGCTGACACAAGATGTTGGCACAGATGAGGAAAGAAGTGATGCACTAGCTGTGAGGATCTCTGGAGAGGATGCTGGAAACTGAAGGAAGAATGGAAAGTTTGTGGCCCTATCTGATCCTAGACGACCAATACGGGCTGAACCCAGAAATAGAGCAGAGCTCTGTCCTGGGAAGGGGGCCTCCTCGTGGACCCCGCGCTGAGCTTTCAGAGTTGCCCTTTGCACTAATCCTCACTTACACAGAATAAGACTGAGTTTTCACTGACGATTTCCTCAGAGACATAGCACAGATTTTTAAAAATCATACTTCAATCAATCACCCCTACAGTTTGCCTCTTCTTCCTCAAATTCTTCTCTTTCACCTTTTGCGGGTCTCTCATCTGCCTGAGGACTTTCTCCCATTAGACAACCTCCATTTTTCCATCCTTCCAGAAACCTCTCTCTGCCGTGTTGTCTCAGTAATTACATAAAAGCAACATTTCAGCTCTGAGAAAAAAAGCCTGTTACACGAAGGATGGCTCTGAGCACAAATCAAAAGATCTGCCTAACATTTGAGTCCATCCTTCCCAGACAATGGTAATGCAAAATCTAATTTTTCCCTACCACAAAATATTTCTCTTTCTTTCTTTGCTTTTTCTTTTCTACATATTTCCACATGTAATGAGTTTTCATTTACTGATGCTCAACTGGTGGAAAAATAAATTCTACATGTTCAGTTCTTTAACAGTAATTGACATGTCTCTTAAAAAGTCCAAAGTTTTAAGAAGTGGAATTATCTTAATGATAGGTTTTTAATTGTACCATGGCCCTGAAGAGATCTAGCCCTGATCTCTGTCTTAAAGAAATGACTCACATTTGGCTTTATCAAACTAGTCATAGTATGTGCTTTCATTTCTCTTTTTCCTGGGAAAATTGACATGATTTCAAAGAAAATTTCCAACAATATTTTAAGTATTAACTACATTATTGCAATGTCCAGCCTTGGGTTCTTGATATAAACAACACAAATGTGGATATATAGATTCCTTTGTGTTTCTTAATAGCACAATCAGTTCTTCTAATGGCCACATCACATGTGTTGCACATTCCCTTCAGGCAGTGAAGTTAAAGAAGAGGTAAACTGGCATTTGCTGTTAGGAATTTATAAAAGAACAGAGTAAAGTGTATAAAAGCATGTATAATTATTCCCAGAAACAGAAAAAAATTTTTTTAAAAATTTCACAACCAATTAGGCGACTGCATACACGCTAATTACTGTCTGCCAGAGGTGTGCCATTGAGAGCGGCAGCCTTGTGGATATGAATGGAAAAAGCGTGAATGAGCGAGCATGTTGGTTCCTAGGTAGAACAAATCCTTATCTCACAAGTTCAAATTCTCCAGGCTCATGAATACGGCACATTAATATTCATTAAGTGGAACACATTATCATTTTAGAGGAGATTACTGGGGACTCACTATTTTCATTCCATCACATTTTCCAATTAGGAGTCCCACTTTTGCAAATAATCAGCTTTCTCTTGCCAAAGGCTTTTCAGACACTTTCTGGCAAGGGGCTTCGGAGCTAAGTTCAGCATCCATTTAAGAAATGGGAGAAGACAGAAGTACAATTATATTTTTTAATGACAGGTTAATCTTGCTGCAGTGAACCTGATCGGAGAAGAACCAAATGGAAAAGCAAAAAGGCACAAACTTCTTTTGGAGAAAAGCACTCAGACAAGGAAGCTCAAGGAGCTCACAAGTGTTCTGGTTGTTTGCAGTTAGAGAAATAAATGAATGTTGTAAAAGGTCTCGCAATACCTGTTGAGGGAGGAGGAGAAGTGTGTAAAGGGAAACCCAGCGGTACAGAAATGAACACGAGTTCGGGGTTAATAACCCTCCCCGCAGGCTGATAACGCAGCAGAGAAAGAAACTGTGGACAAATATATGCACGTCCTCTGAGTGAACAGTTCCATTCTGAAAGCTGACATGTTTGTTAAGCTTCAGGATTTTGTTAATGATTCAGCCCGAGGAAACAGGTTTGCTTTTGAGAACTTTAAATAGATTTGGGATAATCCACTTTGATAAATTAATATTTACTAATAGATGATCACTAATCAAAGCAGAATTTCTAAATACATTAATCGAATTTTTCCTTAAACTATATATAATTTTCTGTGACTTTTTCTGATGTGAACAACTCAATTGTTCTACTTGTGTGTATTTGTGAAGTACTGTGTATACATGGCAAAACAAAAGACATGATAAAGAAAGGGATATAAGGAAAAGTGAAAATTTCTCCAGTTCCCTCCCCTCATTCCCAGAATCAGCTACTTCTATTTTCAGAAACATTTTCTGCATGTAGCAGCATAGATGTATGAATTGCTTCCACCTGTGTAATTGTGAGCAGTCTTGATGCACTCTATTTCCACAATTTTAATTTAAAAAAATCCTGAACATAAGACTTAATTTAATTCATGGCTTTGGGAAACAGACTTCAATAAAATAATCCAGTCAATTACTAAAGAAATAAACCACTAAATATAATAATAAGCCCAAAAGGAGTTGAAAACAGCACTCAGGAAGCTGAGGCAGGAGGATCATGAGTTTGAGGCCAGCCTGGGGTACACAGTGAATTCAAGTCTGGCTTGGACATCGTGGTGAGATCCTGTCTCAAAAGAAAAAAGAATCCCTACAATATGTAATCTAAAATGTTCAGCTGCCTATCAAAACTTATGAAACATGCAAAAAGACATGAAATTTTTACCCATAACTGGAAAAAAAAAGCAAGTAACAGAAGCTGGGTGAGTGGATGTTAGATTTGATAATGGTGTAAAAGTAGTAATCATTATAAATATGGCCAGACACATAAAGGAAAGTGTGATTAAAGGAAAGTATGATGACAATATCTTATCAAATAAATAAAAGCAATAATAATGAAATTATTTTGACTAAAAAATTAAATGAAAATTCTGGAGTGAAAAAGTACCATAACTAAAATAAAGATGTTGCTACTAAGGTTCAAACATGTATTAGAATTGCTGGAAAAGTTAGTGAACTAGAATAAAGAAAAAAAAAACACACACACACACAGAAAAAGGCAGGAAACTTACACACTACAACAGAAGAGCTGTGAGTGTGTCTTTCATGAGTGAAGTGAAAATAAAAACATTCCCCAAAAAATACAAATTGAGTGAATTAGCTATTGACAGACTGGATATACAAGAAATATTAAAGAAGCTTTTCAAATTGAAGCAGCAGGAAGAAATTAAAGTAACTCACAGATATGGAAATTAAGCAACCCATTTCTGAATAACCAATAGATTTTTAAAAAAAAAGCAAAAATGAAATTACAAATTATTTTAGATGAACAAAACAAAAATATACTGTACCCAAATGTATGGGACATAGGATTAAGAAGGGAATTTATAACCATAAACAGCTGCATTTCAAAAGATCTCAAATCAATATCATAATCTTCCATCTGAAGATACTAGGAAAATACAAGCAAACTAATCTGAAAGCAAGAAGAAGAAAAGAAATAATAAAGGTCAGAATGAAAACAAAGAAAACAGAGAAAAGAAATCAGTTGATAAAATCAAGGAAGCCAAAAGCTTAGTGTCAGAAAGATTAAGTAGATTTAGACAGGGAAAAGGGTGGAGGGAGGCAAGAGAGAGGAGAGAAAAGATGGGTTACTGGAATTAGAAATAAAAGAGAGAACATTACTGCCAAATTTAGAGGCAAAAAGTGTCATAAGAGAATACTATGTACAACTGAATGCCAACAAATTAGATAACCTAGATTAAATGGATACAAACTGCTGAAACTATGTCAAGAAGAAATAGAAAACCTAATCAGACCCATAAAAACATTGAGATTAACATCAGAAATACTAGCAAATAAAATCTTAGGTCCGGATACTTGCTCTGGTGAATTCTAAAAAAAGAAAAAAAAAATTTTTAAAGAATTAGTACAGATTCTTCAAACCCCTTCTAAAAAAAACAGAAGAGGGAACACTTCCTAACCATTTCTAGCATCAGTATTACACTGATATCTAAGTCAAAGATACAAAAAAAAAATTGCATACCAATATCTCTAATGAATATAAACACATACATCTACATAATCCTCAAGAAAACACTAAGAAACCAATCCAGCAACATATAAAAAGGATTATATATTGTGCTCAAGTGCAGTGTATCCCAGGAACGCAAGATTGATTTGACACCACAAAATCAGTTAATAAAATATGTCATACCAATAGATAAAATAGTAAAAACATGATTTCTTCTATAGATAAGTATGTCCATAGAAAAAGAAACGACTAAATCCAACAGTCTTTTGTGATAAAAATACTCAATAAGCTGGAATAGAACTTCTTCAGCCTGAGAAAGTATATCTATGAAAATCTCTAACTAACATCTAGCTTAATGTTGAAATACAGAATGTTTCCCTCTAAGATTAGGAATAAAGACAATGATGTCCAGTTTTACCATTTATTTCCAGCACTGTTTTGAGCTTCTAACCAGACAAATGAAACAAGAAGGTAAAATATCAAGATTTCAGAGTACAATATTGCTAAACCCAAATCATTTATTGGCCCATATGCTATGAATGAATAATCCTAAAATTAAGTTAAGAAAAGAATTCTATGTATACTAGCACCAAAAAGAATTATGTTCCAAGGAAGACATGTAACAAACGAAGTACAAAACTTATACACTGAAAAATGTGAAACAATCATGAAAGATGTTTAAAATAACTAATTAAAAGGAATAACATTCTTGTTTATGTATCAAAATATTTAATATTGTTAAGATAATACCCAATTTGATCTGCACATTAAACATAATCTCTTTCAGTATTACAGTTGGCTATTATGTAGCATTTACAAACTAAGCTTCAAATTCGTTTGGGAGCTCAAACCTTCAGACTGGCCAAAATAGTCCTAAGGAAAAAAACTGCCTGACACACACTTTCAGATTTCAAAAGTTATCCAAAGTGACAGTAATCAAGAAAGTATTCCAAACATCAAGATCAATGGAATACATTTATAATTCAAAAAGAAATCCAGATTATATACGGTCAACTAATTTTCAACAATAATGTCCAGACTATTTAATGGGAAATTACTAGTATACTCAATAAATGGTGGTGGGCCATCTGGATATGCACGTGGAAAAGGAAGATATTACATTACCTCCCATTATACACAAAAATCAACTCAATATAGATCAAAGACCAAAATATCAGACCTAAAGCTATAAAATTATAGGATAAAGCATAGGAGTAAATCCTTACAACATCTGACTTGTCAGTGAATATTTATAAAAGTCACAGAAAATAGAATGAACAAAGATAGAAAAATATGATCCAGACTTGAAAATTCTAAAAAGTTGCTTCATATGATATCGAGAAAATGAAAAACAACCCACACAATTAGAGGAAATAGGTGCGAGTCAAACCATATATCTGATAAAAGACAATACCCAGAATATGGGAAGAAGTCCTATGCAATTATACAAAGATAACTCAACTAAAATTAGGCAAAAGATCTAAATAGACATTTTTTCCAAGGAAGATATACAATTATGTGTAATGATGCTTGAGGTCATTAGTCATCAAGGAAACACAAATCAAAATCAAAATGAGATATTGCCTCAGACTCTAAAATGGTTATAATTAAAAAAGAGAGTTGGACTTCACACTAGACTGTGAAGAAATTAAAGCTCTCATAAATTGCTAGTGGAAATGTAAAATGGTATAGTTAATTAGGAAAAAGTACCTGGCTATTCCCCAAAAAGTTAGACATAAAGCTTCCATATGGCCTAGCAATTCCATTCCTAGGTGCACATCTCACACCTAAATGTGTGCAAACCTGTCCTTATCAGCATTATTCATAATAACCCAGATGTGGAAAACCACCCATATTTCTGTCAATCAATGAATGCTCTAAGATGCTGAATTGATGAATTAATTGTGTACTGTACTGTTCAGCCATAAAAAGAATGAGGTCCTAACTAATAAAAATATAGTAGGCAATAGAAGTCAGTGACAAAAGAGCATATGTTGTTTGATGCCGTTTATACAAAATATTCAGAATAGGCAAACACATACCAACAAATTATTAGGGGTTGCTTAGGGCTGGGACAGTTGTGGTAGAAGGAGAAAGAGGATGAGAACAACTACCAATAGATGTGGGGTTTTCTTTTGGGGTGATAAAAATGCAAAATAGATTGTAAAGATAGTTGTAGAACTCTATAAATACAATAAAAACCATTGATTATATATTCAAATGACTAATTTTTATAGTATATGAATGATTTCCCATTAAATATGTGTGCATATATATTTATATATCTATCTACCTATCTATCCACATATAGACGTATAAACTCTTCTCCATCAAACTTCTCCTTCTCTGATCTATATTTGAATTTCTAGGACAGACATGTTAGTATCAATTTTTCAGGAGACAAGAATGTCATTATTTTCCACTAGACATGGAAAAAGTTGCACTTCTCACTAAAAGATTTAAAACACTGAAGACATTTTCCTCTTCATTTTCAAGTCTAGCCCTGAATAAATTACACACTTGTGAGTGAAGCACCCCCTATCTCATCGCTCAGCTGGACCTCCGTATAAACACGAAGCAGATTGCGGACACAATTCTAAATTAGGCAAGCTGATTATTTAAGGGGGAGCCTAAGTGAATAAAACACAAAGAAAGAATTACAACTATTTACAAAGAATCCATCAAAGTCTCATTGGATAATTAGGAGTTTGCCTACTCGTCTGTGGAGGAAGTTGATTGATGGAATCACAGAGAATTAGAGCTGGAGAATCACTAGAGATCATTCATTCCAAATGATTAATTTTAGAAAAGGAGGATCCTGAAACCCAAAATGGGGAATCATTTTACTCAAGGTCATTTGGGCAAACCAAGCCCACATCTTCAGACTTTCTTTTCTTTTCTTTCTTTTTCTTTTTCTTTTTTTCTTTTTCTTTTATTCTTTCCCCTGAGCTAGCTAAACAACTATAGGTAAAGGAATTTCAAAATGATGTGGCTTATAAATAAAGCTTCAGAGAAAGGACTATGAACTATTTCAACAGGTGAAATATCTACCATCAAATAAAATCATTTGTTCATTTAAAATATAGGCCCAATATTAATGCAGCTAAGTAATTAAAAAGTGATCATGTTCTACACAGAATATTAATTATTGTCCATGCAAATGACATAGAAAGGGAAAGAAATCTTGTAGTAGCGACTTGGATGTGGAACACATCTGAAAAAGAAACTGGAATGTCTAGAAAAACTCCAAATTTAGAAAGAAAGCTGATTGTAATCTGAGGCTGGACAATTCTAAATATTAGAGAAATCATACTTGTGTTCACTGAAAGACTTCTTTGTTGAAACTTTGGACATTTAATCCCAGTTCTCCTGTCTGGCTCAATGTAGATGAGTTTGTGTCATCTTGCACAGAATAGCGTTTAATATTTAAATAAAATCTCCTATAATTATCTCTTTCATAATCAATCATCCTCACATTCGTCAATGCATCCACATGTAAGAACACTTTCAGAACATCCACAGTCTCAGTCATCCTTCTGTGTTGCTCTCATTCCACACTGTGGATACAGGGCTTCAAAGAAATTGCTAGTCCTAATCATCTGTCTTCTAGTTTAGTTAATAAAACTCTAAGAAATAGATGTAAAAATCAATCATGAGTTTGAAAGCCTTATGTTTTTTTCTAGTAAATAAATACTATATTCAAAGTAAAAGTATTGCTCACTTGGAATCTGAAGTTAATTTGTGTATCATTAGTTTATATCGGGCTACACTTCAGAAAGCATTAATCAACCAAAAGTCCCTGGAGAAAGAACGTTTAGGTTATTTTCCAACCTCTCAGCATTGCATTAGCATAATAAAATAGATTAGGGTAATTTCCTCATGCTCGATATCTGGACATAATAATGACCCTGTAAGTTTGAGAAACCTTAAGGAAAACACGGCATTGTCCCATAATATGAATCTGGAAATTGGATCTGGGGATCACCACACCGGAAGTGACAGAAACTGAGAAAAAGGGGAATCCAGGAAGGTTATTAGGTCAGGATCTTAGTTCTATGATATTCCCACCAATATTCTAAATGTTGATCTTTGCTCATGGTTAAACTCCATGTCCACTTTCCATGGGCTCTTATGACTGCCTTATTCCACTATGAGACCAATATTAGTCTTTTCTCAGACCCTAAATTCCTCAAGAATGCATGATGAACAAATGCTAGATTAGGATTTGAGACTAGTTCTTTCTAACCCCAAGGCTGTTACTCTTTCCCCAAAACATAGAGCATCCAAGTCTAGGTTTATCTATGTGGGTAAAGAACAATACTTATCTTTTTCTCTTGTTGGCAATAGAGAGCCATCAATGGATCCCACAGTTGCAGGCTGGAAAGACTCCATGTCCAGGCATGAGTCTCTTCTATTACACAGGACAGAGTATAATTCCAATGAAAATCACTGTGATTCCTTGCAGTTACTTTAAAATCAAGTTTTGACTAAGAATCTAATGCCAATGAATTGATTTCATCCTCACTGAATGAACTTTAAAAACTTCAGCCTTCAACTCATCTTAACCATGTAAGTTTATAAATTCATAGCATACATACACTCCTTATTTCACTTAAGCAAAGGTTTTGTTGTTGATATTGTTTGAATAACTTAAAGTATAGTAGTGAGAAAGGAGGGAGAGGAGGAAGGATAGAAAAGGTGAAAGGGATACAGGGAGGCTAAAAGCAGGAAAACGGGTCAAAAACACAGCTCAGGGACTGCTCAGCAAATAAGGCCTCAGTGTCTTTGCCCTGGAAGTTCTCACTTCAAAGCTGCTACCAAAATGCAGCCTGCTTTGTTCCCTCAAGTTTACAGTCATGGTATAGTGTGACTGTAATTGTTACTCGTATAGCACTTTAGAGATTGAATTTTCACATTATATGATCTTTGGGGAAATTCTGTGATATAGGTGGAACAAGAACTATGATTGTTACTTTTAAACAGGATTCAGATTCCAGAAAGACCAAGTTCTTCTTCCTCCATACACACACTCACATGCACACACACTCACACACACAAACACACACACACACATACACACACACACACACCCCCAAACTGGTAACTACACAAGGACAAGGATTCAAATCAACAGTCTCTCCCTCCAAATTCAGTATTCCTATTAAGCCAAATTTTCATTTTTAAGGATTACTTTGGTATCAATCATTCGTTACAACTTGAACAAGTACGTGTAAGGAGGTACAAATACTGTAGCACAAGCGACAGAGTCACTCTTTCATAGGTAATTAAGTCAGAAGTTCATAAAGTTAGTGTTGTAACAGTAATAAGTGTTACAATAAAAAAGCAAATGAAAAAGGCAAGGGAGAAACACGAGCAGAGAAATGGAGGAGGGTGTCATTTTATGTACATATTTAGAATCTATGTTGTATATTGATGGAATACAATCCAATTAATATTAGTTGAGGAAAAGATATAAAATATCCTGTTCAGTTATTTCTCATGTAGTGAAATACACTAACAGACTGAGTAGGGTTGAGCTTGTTAAGATCCTAATATCTAGCGTATCTAGCATATACAAAAGGAGTGTATAGTAAGAAAGGGCCATTTTTCTAATTCTGAACAGAGCCTAACTAGACCCTCTAGAAAGACCTGCTTGCCTGCCCTGGTCCACATTTCCCAACTGGCAGAGTACATTAAAGATAAGGAATATCCCTGGAAACTAAGGCTGTGTCTAGACAGAGCTTTCCAGAGAGAAATAAATTGTACATAAAAGAAGTGCTTGTCATAAGAACAGTAGACATGGGATTCTGGAACACACGGAGGTTTACATTACCACTGTGGCACAATGTATCATCTGTCACTTTCCAGGGGAAAGCAGGTGTCAAGGGGGTGACAGATTATGGTCCTGTTGAAAGCTCTCCAGCTGACCAACATCATTATCCTCAGCCTGCATCCAGCCATCTGTCAGTGCTCAGAGCAGGCACCTCCGAGCCCATGAGGCAGCTCATTCAGACTCCCTTCCCTTGCCCATCCTAGAATGAGGCATGCTGAAGTCTTCATATTCTCCACAGAGAAGTAGAGGGGCAATTTATAAGCCCTGTTGATATTTCACAAAAATTCAAGGAATTATATAGTATGAAGAAAAGAAGGGGGAAGGTCTCTCTTGAAAATGTATTCAAAATAAAATTATCAAGACTCTACTAAACTCCAAATCACCTGCCATGTACTAAATCTTCATGTAGATGTAATCCATGGACCTTCTCTATATCTTTTTAATATAATACTGTATCTCCCACCTAAATTTGTATTCACCAGAGACATATGCAAAAGGAATATATGCATAAGTCTTTTTGAACAGACATGGCAAATACATTACCTCCTTATTGATGTCAATCCATTAGTCATGTCTACCTGCAGTACCAGGTGGGAGAATGCATTCAGCTCAAGGGAAACTAGCGCTGTGATTGATTAGCTATGTCTGCCATAGCCTTGGGAGTTAAAAGTTTTACAATTAGTGCTATGATTTAGGAATAGATTAGAAGAACAACAACTAAAATTGTGGATACCTGAGTAGTTTCTAAAGCTCTCAGCAACATAGCAGCCAGTGGAAATATCCTTTTGGATCTCAAATCTAGTTGACGACTCACAAATAAGGCACCAGTTTAAACACTAAACATTTGAGGCCTGTCTTCGTTACATTTTGTGTTTGCTGAGAAAAAATACCTGACACCCACAAATTAAAGGAGGAAAGTTTTTTTTCAGCACATGGTTTGTAGGGTTTTCAGTTCATTGCCAGCTGGCTTCAAGGCAGGGTAGCACGGCAAAGGAGAAACAGTCCATGGCAGAGGAGAAACAGTCCATGGCAGAGCAGGCAAGAGGTAGCTAGTCTACCTTCTTTCCGTCCTTTTAGTTCTATCTGGGGTACAAGTCTATCAGTTGGTGCCACCCACACCCAGAGTGGCACCTCTTTAGTAAATCCATTCAGCCACACCCAGAACTGTGCTACTCCAGGAGGGAACTAATCCAGATATCACACACCCTTAATATTATATTCACACACCCTAGATCCAGCAACCTCTGAAAAGCCCCACTTATGAGTACATGTGGCTTTGAGTGGCCATATAGATACCGTCTGGAAATAACAACACATTGGGTCTTTTTAGTCTGACCGTTAAGTTCATACTCCATTTCTATGACTTCCTCTGGCTAATTTTATTTATCCACTCTACTCTTCAATTTACGCACATACCATAATGAAAATGCACACTTTGCACTAATGTTAAGACTAAATGAGGTCATGGATAGAAGTAAAGTGTGCAGACAGCACCTGGTGGAGGGTAGAAAGCTCCATAAATGATAGCTATTATTATATTTAATCATAATTTAAGTAAAATAAGTCATTCTCTTTTTAGTGCTTTTAAAACACTGTTGGTAACATTCCTGTGGAATTATTGCACTGAATCATAGTTTGTTTCTGGGTTTTTTTTTTTTTTTGCCATTTGTCTTTTTACTCTGAGTTCTATGGGCACATGGGCCATGTCTTGTTCATCATCAATCCTTGGGATAGAATTCAGTGCTCGGCAGATAGCAGGCAGCAAACAGTGTTAGCTGAAGGAAGGAAACAACTAAAAATGTAAAAATATCTATACACAAGTGCATCTACACTCAAATTCCTCATTTGCTAGTAATTTTATTTAACAAGCATAGCTCAAAGAATCTTTACTACATTTCTTGTTTTTCTTTGCACCTGTTCAAACTTTGGCTAGATAACAGAAGAACTGTGTCACAAAGGAGAAAGCTGAAGAAAAGAAAATAATGTTTGAGTGATCCCGCCCATATCCCATTTTTGTCACATTGAACTATAGCTATACTCTGATTATGGTGACTGTCAGCCCATTATTTTTTTTATCAGGCCCAACTTCCAGTGTTTTCTAAGTATGTACTTGCCCCATCTTAAGGTTCATTTTTAAAGTCTGTGTATGTAGTTAGCTACATGGCGAAGGCCAGAGCCCAGGCCAAGTGACTATTCTCTGACACGGGAAGTGGAGCATACTCTGCCCGGAAACATTGAGTCACGGGCCTCGATGTCTTTTAGACATGTAATGTTAACACTAACATTTCTGTTCTTTTCTATAAAATTCCTATTTACTTATTTTGTTTTCAGGTTTTCATTACTTGCCTTCTCATTAATATAATCCATTTTGGAGGCATCAACTCCTCTCTTACTTTCTCTTTTTGTGCTATATCCACGTCATTATCTTGGGTTATTTCATAATCATTCGTATGGCCCACCCAATTCTGATATCTCAGCTCCTTGATCTCCCATGACTTTGTTCCCTAGTCTATGACATTCCAGTTCTCTTGTTTCTTTAGCCATTGCTTATCCACCTTCCATTTCTTGATAATTAAATTCAGATGCCCTAATTTGCTCAGTTTTCTTTCATTCAGGTTTGCTATGTCCCCCCTCAAAAGCCCATGTTAAAATTGAATGCCTGGTATGAGGAACTAAGAGGGCAGCAATTTAGTCTGGTTATGGTGCTGGGAGGTACAGCATCTGGGAAGTGATTAGAGTAAGATAAAGTCATGAAGGTGGAGCTTCCAGGATTGAATCTTGGTGGCAACATAAGGAGGAAGAGTGACCAGAGGCTACACACACAAGAGCTCTTCCTGTCTCCAGCCATGAGTGCCCTATACTGCCTTGGCATTCTGCCACCAAGAAGATCATTACCACATGTAATGGCAACTATGGACCAGAATGATGACCCAAAATAAAGCTTTCTTTTAAAATTAATTACTCATTCTCTAGAACTGCATTATTAGCAGGAGAAAAAGAACTAAGATAAGGTTCTTTCAAATTTTTCCAAGACCTTTTCTTTTCTTGTCTTCTCTTTATTACAACCTCCAATTCTTTGACCTCTCCTCCTTGTGTAAACCTCTTTTTATTCCCACTGTATTTCCTATTTTCCCAAAAGTCCAAGTTCCAACATCTCACACACTTTTAGCGTTTTCCTAAGTTCTCTGTTCTCGGTTCCTTTGGATCACAGAAGTCTGGTAAAAGCCAATATCTGAATGAAAACAGCTACTTGATATGTCCACCTTTGTATACAGGCAGCCACATACTGATAGAGAAAAATCTGTGAACATATAAGCATTTAAAAATGTATGGTCAGGGCTGGGGATTTAGCTCAGTGGTTACAGTGCTTGCCTTGCAAGCACAAGGCCCTGAGTTCAATCCCCAGCACCAAAAAAAAAAAAAAAAAAAATTCTTATTTTGTTTGTTTGTTTGTTTGGGGGGGTCCCGGGGGTTGAACTCAGGGTATTGTGCTAGCTAGGTGAGAGTTCTACCCCTGGAGCTAAATTCCCAACTCTTCCCTCATTTCATTCATTCAACAGATACATTTGGCTTTTGTTGCACAGTGAGAAAATATGATCCATAAATAGACATTTAACTTCTAGCCTCTATTTCTACGCTAGCACTACTTTTCCTACTTTATTTCTTTGACAAAAAGAAGAGAAAATACAATAAATCCAGCTGTGTTTTGAATCCTGCCAATTCCAATAACCTGGGGGACTTCATTCCTTTAGTTATTCATTCTCTTTTATCTTCAATTTCTCAACCATGAAGAGATCTTTCTCATAAGCCGTGAAACATGATGTAACCTTCCCTATGCTATAAACAAAATGAAAATAAAATAAAAATCTTCTTTGGACATGCATCTCCTTTGTGATATGTTATTTTTTCCTCTTTTTTTTCCTCTTTTTGTATAAATCATATTCATAAAATTGTCCTTGGTTGTTGCTTTCATTTCCCCGTCTCCCACTCATCTGTCAAACAGTTACACTGTGGTTATCTCCTCCACATTTCCAGTGAAATTGGCTTCACTAAGATCATCCACGACCAACGTATTGGTAAAGCATGGTGCTTTCAGTTATAAATAGTTATTTAATAATAGCAATGAACGCTTTTTATAGCTACCATCCCAAAGCAATATTGATATTTCTTCTCTTTAATGGTGAAAGATTTTATTCATTTTCTCTCTACTGCCCCAAGGGATCCCATCTATCTCCTTTTTTTTTTTTTTTTCTAACTAGTCTTCATATTTTGGTGTTCTTTGATGTTTCTGTACTGGTTCATGAAGAAGCAGATGCCCAGACAAGAATAAACATGCAAAAATATATATTAGCAGAGGGTGCTTTGAGAGAAGTTGAGGAGCGAGCCAAGGGACAGGAATTCATATCCGACCTTGAGTGATGGAAAAAATAAGAAAGAAAGAAAAGAAGAAAGAGGGGTGTGAAAAATAATAAATTGGAATGAGGAAAGAGGTTGTTGGAGCAGAAGCATCTCAGATTGCAGAACAAATATAAGGAAAGTTTAACTAGGCCATTGAGGAGTCTTCAGGTCAAAATCCTTTATCACCATAGTCCAGCGTTGCTCAGAAACAGAGCTGTTGCAATCCCTGACCTTTAGTCACGGCTGGGAGAAGCCCATGTGAAAAGCGTCCTTGTTTGTAAATAGAGTCACGATTTCAGAACACATTAGCCGAAGCTCTCAACTCCCTGCACCCAAAAATATGAGAAATGTGTTGAAATGGCTGCCACACTAGCAGGGCATACTAAGTCCCTGTTGCTTTTGACTTTAAAATGATATGTGGAGTTCAAGGACTGTGACGATTTATAGAATATAACTGGTTGGTAGTAATTAAATTATAATTTAAATTAAAATCTGAAGAAGTTGGTCATAAACAAGCAGAGGAGAGCAGCATGCCAGAAAGCATATACCAGGCTAAAAACCCATAAGACAAGAAGAAGCTTGATGTAGCAAGAAAAGAAAAAGAATGCTAATTTTCCTAGTTCACAATGAGCAACTACGGTGCAATCGGGGAAGAAGGAGGACAGCAAGCACCAGTGATTTTATATCAAGGGCAAAAGGTTTGGACGGAATTTTTTTCAAATTTTACCACGGGGAAAGCTACTGAAGAGTTCTAATTAGGAAAAATATACATTTGGAATTTATATTTTAAATATAAGATTAGGAACAATATATATCTCCCAAACTCATTGTCTACACAATTGAATACTTACAACTGTTTAAAAAGGTCCGCAGGCTCTAGCTATACTGATAATAGAATTATCATCAAGATTTATTACTAAGTCAAAGTGCAAGATGTAGAAGAGCTGGTTCATATGACATCATTTTTGTAAAATGTGAATATGTACATACAAATTCAAATGCAAATCTCTGGAAAATTGCACCAGAAACAGGTAACCTAAGCAGAATGAATAAAGAAAATGTGGGGTTTTTTTATACAATGGAGTACTACTCTGCCATAAAGAATGATAAGCTTGAGATATTCCTAGGTAAATGGATGCATCTTGAGACCATACTCTTAAGTGAAATAAATCGGACACACATGTTTAAATACCACATTGGTTCTCCAGTGTGAGAAACTGAAAGTGTAAATAAAGACTAAATTGTATTATATTGGGAAAGGGAAGAAAATGTCCAAATGGGAAAGGGAACAAGGGAGGGGGAGGGGGAAAGGAACAGTGGGACAAGAGAAATAAGAAATGGAAGGAAAAAATGAAAACAAAGCTTTTGTAAATGGGGGGGAGGGGAGGGGAATGGGGAAAAAAGAAGCAACAAGATATGTCATGTACAGGTACAAATCCCCTATGATGAATGTTACCACTATGTACATCTAAAATGTACCATTAAAATAAAATTTTTAAAAAAAGAAACAGGTAACCTACAGGAATACTAGTAGTATTGAGTATTTGAGTGATAGTAGTTAAAGGAAGACTTACTGTTTATTTATATATACTTTGGTACTTTTTTCATCATTGATTGGTGAACAAATTGACAAAGAAAGAAATAGCTATCCAAATGGAATACCAAACCAGTATTTCCCATCCAGAGGGACCTCAGAAACTACAGCATGCTTTGGTAGCTCTCCCTATATGGAAGGATTTCATCACGGTCAACATGACCACAGCTGAAATCAGCATCTCCTTTCACCCACCAGGTTTTGGCTTCAACATCGCCTGTGCCAAGGCCTGTGCCCGGCCTGCTCCACGCTCTCTACCCTGGCATCGTCCTTCCTCCCTGCCCCCAGGGTGTCCTTCTCTTCTTGCAGAAGGCCGACCCACCTGTTAACAACTGCACCCTCACTACCTAACTCAGGATTTGTCTCAACAGATATTTGTGGTGTAATAAAAGCTGACTTTCACAACAGTTACCTCCTAAGATGCCCTAACACATCATTAACTGAACTAAAATGCCATTTAGATGAGCACTTTATAGATTTACTCCCTGTTGTGGAAAGTAATAGAATATTTCCTTTCATTCAGTCTTAAATTGCTTCTTTTCCTTTTATGACCTGCTTTTTTATTCTAGTCTTCTGAGATTTTAAGAACAAACTATAATTACTGTCTCTATAATGTCAATTATTTTATGGATTTCAAAATGAAAGATTAATATTAAGAAGTGATATGATTGAAGACACAGGGGATAGATACATAGTTAATAGGCCTAAGAAGGAATTCCCCTTCCTAGTTTAAACCACAAACATTTAGATAATTTACTGAATGGACAGAGGGACAGAAACTTATACACAAGCATGAATACATACATAGAAATGAGCAAGTATTGTGCAGCTGACCCATCACCCAGGAAAAGAAATCTTAACATACCTAGTGATAGAAACTTACAGGAAACAAAGTTGGGATGAGCAACAGCTAGAGATGGGTCTGAGCCTGCTAATATCAGTGAATGTCCTTCTGATCTTTGGGGATGATACTATAGATTCAAGCCTACAGGAAAATGGAACTTCTAAGGAACATAAAGCTGGCCTTTGCAAAGAATATTTTCTACCTGAAACACGGCTAAAAAAAGCACACACACACACAAACACATGGTGACTTAAGTGAGAGATGGGAAAATTTAACATCTAGAGGAACTGTGTGTATAAACAAAATCACCTACAAAAACAGGGAGTTAAGGATTACATCATACATAGCTTTGAAGTTCAAATTGATGTTTTCTCCATGAGATATAAACCCTCAACGGAAAGGGTGATTTCAAAATTATCCTAGGACTCAGAAATCCATAATCACTTTTCCATCCATCATAATTCTCTCACCCAAGACATGTGGAACTGCAAGAGAAAATAACTAAAACTAGAACCGACTTTACATTAAAAACATTTCATAGACCATCAGTAATGCAACCACCACGAGGGAGAGTCAGCAGAGAAACAAAAAGGATACAAAAGGGTTGCTGGTTTTAGTTTTTATTTATTTGCTTTTCTTTGCAGTGGCATGTTGGAACACAGGGCCTCAACATGCAAACTGATCTTACAAAGGAGAGGAGTGGGAAGGAAAAATAGAAAACAAAAACAGCAGATGATTTTATGAGCCAATAAGGATACCTAGATTAAAAAAACTGTGGATGTTCCAAAAAATTCCTGTGGACAATTAGAATAGTAGACTAGATAGAACAGAGGAAATAGCAAATTGCTCCACCAATCTGAGAAAATCAGATAATGTAAAACATTACCATTCTGAAATTTACCAAAAATCAGAGAGTTTCATTTCCAATTCTCTCAATAAAACTGTGACACTGAGGATATAATGTCTCAGGTTCCCACATTTTTATCTCTAGGTGCCTAAAACTTCACTGAGCCATTACGATTAAATGAGATGGTAGTTACAAATATGATATTCAAAGTGCACAGATAAGCCCTGTCAGTATGATTATAAACAATCTGATTGCTAAAAATAATTTCATATCCTGATTCAGTTCCTCACTCCTCCCGAAGTTACATCTTTTTAGTTTCTAGTCTTTAGAGTCAGTGTGTAGCCTTATGTCTTTAGTTTTTAAGAACTGCCAGATAGTCTAGATTTTGTTTTTAGAAAGATGATCTAATTCTAATAAATGTCCGTGCCCACCTTTGTGCATATTTAGAAAATGTTTAAAAATTGTTTTTCCCAATTCTGTTTTCATTGCTTTTAAAAGACACACGTTTGTAAGGAGGAAGATGAAAGTGCTATGTCAAGTTGACCTTGTACAGGCAGAGGAATATGAGCAAAAGGAAG
>PVJO010020733.1:0-31374 GCA_004026905.1 Hystrix cristata
TTCTGTTGTGCTTACCCAGGTGTGGCAAGCTTTTTCTGCAAAAAAACAGAGAGTAAACATCTTGGGCTTTATGGGCCACTCAGTCTCTGGTCTCTGTTGCAACCACTCTGCTCTGCTGCTGTGGCACAAAAGCAGCCGTAGCACACAGGGGAGTGGATATGGCTACGTGCCAATAAAGCTTTATTTGCACAAATAGTCTGGGGGCCAGATTTGGCTCTTGGGCCATAGTTTGCTGACTTCTGGTTTAAACCAAGAACCGAGCAGCCTCCTGTCATCCTTAAATCCGTGTGGCCTTGGACGTCATTGGTTTCCACTCCACCCCTCCTTATTTGTCTTCTATCCTGGGTGCTTTCTCGTGGAGAGAGCTGGGGCCTAGTTTTTCACCGTGTTTGGTTCACTTCTCCAGAGCAGGAGGAGGCAGCGGAAGAGGAGGCTGACGGTGGGGCTGGGGCTGAGGATGAGACGGAGGAGGCTAAGGCAGAAGGTGCGACCCAGGGGTCAGGGTGTCAGGGCCTGGGGGTGGCAGTCTGAAGCCACTTGCAGCTTGCGTTCTAACCCGTGTGCCTGCTCCTCCCATCCGGGCTGGAAGACCGCTGTCCATTGCCTCATCAGTGAAACAGAGAAGCAATGAGTGCTTCTTCTGGGCCACACAGTCTTGGGCCTAAAGACTTGGGACACAAGTGTGTGGAAGACCCTGACCCCATATACCAGCAGGCTGCCTCTTGGCTAGGACCTGCCTGTGGGGAGAGCTTCTGGGGGGATTTGAGTGTAGAACAAGGAATTTATTAATTCCTTGTTTTGTTTAGAGGATGGAGAAGAGGAAGCCAAAGAGGCTGAAGGTAAGAACTGTTGGACATCAGAGAGAGGTCTTGGGGTGGCCAGCAGACCCCGAGCAGCCCACAGGACTCCCTTCAGGGAGGTGGGCAGGAGGGGACAAACTTGGTGGCACTAGCAGGCTTCCAGATGTTGCATCTTAAACCTTTGCATCCAGCTGTCTCAGTCCCAAGAAACTGTCTTGCTGGCACAGGAGTAGGAGAGGGGCCAGTGTCTAGCACCTGTCCCAGCAGGGCGGTGGGACCCAGAAGTCAGGTTCGTTCCCAAGGCACAGGCGGTCTGTGTGGTGGGTCATTGTTCTGTTACTCTCACACTGCAGCATTACCAGGCTGCCTGGCGGTCACGCCTGCACAGGGGAGGGTGTGGCCAGCTGGGTTTGGAAAGCTGCCTGTCAGCTTCCGGGCCCCGTGACCACCAGGCAGTCCAGCGCACACCATGGAGGCAGACTTAAGAGGGGATGCTAGGGTTGGAGCCCCCAAGGACCTGGGCACCTTTCCCAGGATGCTTTGTCAAAGAGCCTGAGAAGCAGCTCTGCCTTGTCCAGACCTGATGAAGGAGGGGGGCTCTGAAGGCCCACGTGGGGTATGTGCTCCCCACAACGCAGCCGTCCCCAGGCCTCCCCTGGGGCTGCCTTCATGCTCCTGGAATTCAGTCTCCTGGGATGGAAGGAATTCCCTGGGCAACTGTGGAAACTGAGGCCCACAGGTTCCCAGGTCATCAGGGGTTGGGGCTGTGACCAGGTCCGGGCCTCCTGACCCTATAACTGTGTGCTTCTCTGTCTTCCAGATGGCCCAGTGGAAGAGTCCAAGCCCAAGCCCCGGTGAGTGGCATGCACCTGTGTTGAAGCCCTGGGAGCAGAGGGTCAGTGAGGAAAGGTGATGGGATAGGACAGGAGTGCAGTGGTCCTGAACTGGGGGTGTAGCAGGTACAGACCACCACATACAGTCGTACAGGTTGTATACTGCACAAAAGTCTCTCTCCAGGAGACCGAGTGGAGGATGAAGTCCATCCTACACTTCACTACCAATCATGCACCCTGGCATGGATGTTCATCTAAAGAAAGAGGATGGACTAGTTATGGCCCTGGGCAGATACGCTCAGAGGTCCCAGACATGCTCACAGATCCTGCAGGATAGCCAGAGCACCATCCTCCATGAAAGAGGAACTTTGGGGAAAAGGGAGGCACGTTTTAGGGAGCCAAGCAGCAAAACTGTGCCAGCAGAGAGCCGTGAAGGGGCAGAGCAAGGCGGTGTGGCCCAAGCACTGAGGACAGGGGCATTTCCCTTTTGGCAATGCTCATCCTGCCAGCAGGGGGCGTGCACAGCTTTCTTCCTGCTTCAGAGGAAGCCTCTGACGTCAGACCCGCCCATGCCAGTCCCTCTTCCATCCAAATGTGCAGCACCTACCTTCCCCGCCTCTGGCCACTGGATGGACC
Organism: Hystrix cristata; assembly: GCA_004026905.1. Classification (NCBI taxonomy): domain Eukaryota; kingdom Metazoa; phylum Chordata; class Mammalia; order Rodentia; family Hystricidae; genus Hystrix; species Hystrix cristata. Next base: position 2,270 of record PVJO010020733.1, read on the forward strand.
CTGCAGTACCTCACTGCAGCTCCACGCAGAACTGAGGGCTGGTGGGGAAACGGAGGACCAGGGACCTGCCTGGCTTGGCCTCACACACTCAAATGCAGGACTCCTGGGTCCAGGGGGACTTCTGCAGGTGGAGGTGGGCAGTTCTGCTATTTGTCCCAGCTTCTCTGCTTCCCAGCTGTGCAGTTTTAAGTGAGTCACTCTCTGAGCTTCAGTTTCCTTAAATGAGATGATGCTGCCTCCTTCGTGGGTATATCGAGAGGGTAAGGTGAAATGGTGTGTGAAAGAGCTCCATGTCACCCCTGTGCTGAGCAAGAGGACGCCTGGGGTGGACATCAGCAGTGATGTCACTGTGTGGCTGGGCAGCCCTGGAACCCCGTGCCGGAAGGAGAAGGCCCTGGGGTCCCCCGTGGGGTCTGCCCTCCACGACTCCGTATTCCTCTCTCCTGCAGGCTGTTCATGCCCAATCTGGTGCCACCCAAGATCCCTGACGGAGAAAGAGTGGACTTTGATGTGAGCGGTGGTGGTGGGTAGTGCAGGCCCCGGCAGGGGGTGGCCACAAGGGTCACGAGGTCTCGGATGGTGCTTGAGCATGGCCCCGGGTTCAGGTGACTGCTGCCTTGAGCAGAGGGTACGGCTTGTCAGCCCCCTGGGACCCCCACAGGACATCCACCGGAAACGCATGGAGAAGGACCTGAATGAGCTGCAGACGCTGATCGAGGCCCACTTTGAGAACAGGAAGAAGGAGGAGGAGGAGCTCGTCTCTCTCAAAGACAGGATCGTAGGTGTCCGGTCCCCTCCACCCCCCTGCAGCCCGCCTTGCCTTCCTGGCCCTCTTCCACCACGGTCCCTGGAGCCTCTGACCCTGCTGCAACTACACACAGAGCCTCCTTGTGTCGCTGCCTCTTTTCCCTGCCAGCCTGGATGCTTCTTGGTGGCAGGAGCCGGGTCTGATGGTTTCTGGGCCATGGCAGGGTTAAGCGCTTATGGTCCCACCCTGTCCCTGCTTCCTTCCTGGTGGAACATCTGCCCCACTAATGCAGGGAGCACGAGAGCGACTCGTGGAGTCCCGGGTCACTGCACTGGGGAGCAGGAGGCTACTCGATTCTCTTTGCCTCACTTCCTGTCCACAAACACGTGCTCTGGTTGGCAGGCTGTGACTTGGTCTCCATCTTGGCACTACAAGCAGGTGCCAGGGCTGGGACAGGGCTGGGGCAGGGCTGGGGCGCAGCCCTCGTGGCAGACACAGAAGCCTGACATTTTCCACAGGGTCCAGACAGTCCCTCACGTGGCCATCACCACATCCGCCTGCTGAGGGCCACCTCTGCCGGCATCTGTGGAGATGGCCGAGAGCGGAAGCCCTGGGAGGAAGGGCACCGGGTTCCTGCAGCTCCGCTGTGGTGCCACCTCCTCCCAGGCCCACACGGGGGCCTCTGCCTCTCCCTGCAGGAGAAGCGGCGGGCTGAGCGGGCAGAGCAGCAGCGCATCCGAAAGGAGCGGGAGAAGGAACGGCAGAACCGCCTGGCTGTGAGTGAGCCGGCCCGCTGAGCCCCCGGCGTGTCCCCCGCTCCCACCAGCCCCCAGCCCCTCTCTAGTCACAGACAGCCATCAGCCAAGAGACAGCTGGCACCAGCAAGCTCTGCCATTGTCTTGGCTCTGGTAACGCCCCAGGGAACAAGAGAGCCGTGCTGGGCCTTGTGGATGTGACGTATGGAGAGTGCCCAGCCCGCCTCCTGCCCCAGCGCAGGCTGGCTGGGGACTGCAGGCAGCAGGCCTTCTTGAGAGGCTCCCGGCCCCGGGGTAGTTGGGAAGGAGGACCTCATGCACTCACATCCATCCCTCCTTCATTCAGTAAACCGCCGTGGGCCCACTCTGTACCCACAGAAAGCTCCTTGCCCAGTGAGGAGAAAGCTGATCTTGCCCGGAAACACCAGCAGCTTCGGTGCAGTCAGGGCTTCCCTCCTTTGCCCATAATGTGCTCCCTTCCCCCTCCCCGAAAATCAGGAAGAGAGGGCACGGCGAGAGGAGGAGGAGAACAGGAGGAAGGCTGAGGATGAGGCCCGGAAGAAGAAGGCTTTGTCGAACATGATGCATTTTGGAGGATACATCCAGAAGGTGGGTTATGGGAGGTGGTGCAGGGATCACCACGAGGTCTTGGTGTGTCCACCAGGAAGGCAGTGTCTGCCACAGCAACCACTTCAGGTTGGACCCCAGGAGAAATCCCCAAATGCGGTGAGGGGGAGTCCGAAGCCGCCTCGTGTCCAGCCCTCAGCTGGCTCTCAGGCCGACTGTGGCTTCATGAGGAGGCTCTGCCACGGGCAGAGGCCAGAGCACGATGCTCTCCGCACCTGGCCCGGGTCTGGCGGAGCCCGGGAGCCCCCAGGGCGGCTGAGCGCAGCTGCAAGTGCCCTGCGCCTGGAGTCAGAGCTCTGGTTGGAGACCCAGCTCTGCCACCTACAGCTGTGTGTTCTGAGGCAACCTCTGAGCCTCAGTTTCCTCATATGGACCTGGTAGTGCCTGCACTGCTGCCCTGAGGCCAAACACACTAATGTGGGAAGCATCGTGTCCTACACAGATGTGAGGTGGTTTGCTCCCAGAACTCACTCTCAATTCTGCACTCCTACTAGATATGAAATTGATCTTTATGCAGATCTCTTACATTTCCAAGTCCCCAGCTCTGCCAGCGTGCCTACCCGCCCCCGGCCACACCAGCCAAATGTTCGGCGTGGCCCTGAGCCCCAGACTCATGCCTTCGCACACCAGGCTGCCTATGCGAAGTCTGAATCACCTTCTTCTCCTGTCTCTCTGCCTTCATCTTCCCCCTCATGTCCTGCCTTCTCTCTGTGTCTCTGTTGTGATCTCGATCTTTCTCTCTGAGTCTTTCTCTCATGGTTTCCTGGCTTAGCAAGCCCAGGTGGGTACTGAAACCTCAAAAGCCCCAGTCCACCCCTTGGTTTCGGGGAGCTCTCTGGGAGGGTACAGTGCCTGGTTGTGCAGAGGGGAGCAGAGATTGGGCCAGCGGGGGGAGGGAGCCTGGGAGAGATGGAAGACTACCCACAGGAGGGTGACCTGGTCCCAAAAGGAGCCCCCCTAGGGAATCCAGGCAGGTGATGACATGGGGTATTTCAGGATCAAGAGATGAAAACCTGGTCCTCTGCAGGCCTCGCCCCGCTCCCTGGGTTGGGGTGGGGTGTTGGGACAGGAAGGGGCAGTCTCTAGACAAACCAAGGGTCCCTGCTTGCTACCCTCTTCAGACAGAGCGAAAGAGTGGGAAGAGGCAGACCGAACGGGAAAAGAAGAAGAAGATTCTAGCTGAGAGGAGGAAGGTGTTGGCCATTGACCATCTGAATGAAGACCAGCTGAGGTGAGCAGGGTGGGTTGGTCCCTCTAACTGCAGGCCTCTGTACCCGGGTTGGGCAGAGCGCACTTCTCTCTAGGAACCACCAGAGGGCGCTACGTTCCCACACATTTCCCGAGGCGGACTACTGGGGCTGGAGTTGAGCCCAGCAGGTCTCTGGTCCCTCACCTGTCAGCTTCTGCCGGCTCACCTGTACCTGTAGGGGGTTGAACGCGATGCTCTCGGCGCCAGGAAAGCAGCTCCCCTCTCCTCCCAGTTTTCAGAACTCTGCCTGCCTGGTCCCTGGTGTCTGTTGGGGCAGGATCAGGGTGAAGGCAGATGACGGCGCAGCCTTAGCACCCCCACCCAATTCCCTCTGCACAGGGAGAAGGCCAAGGAACTGTGGCAGAGCATCTATGACCTGGAGGCGGAGAAGTTCGACCTGCAGGAGAAATTCAAGCAGCAGAAATATGAAGTGAGCTGGGCAAGGCCCCCCACCCCCTGCCCTGCTCCTCCTGATTCATAGGGTCCCCCTCCTTTGCTGTCCCTTGGGCTCCTTTCCGTGTGCGCCCTCTGCACCTGCAGCACTGTTCAGTGTCCCCACCCCTCAGCCCTGCTCCACCGAGCCCCCTTCGCCCCACCCCAGGCCTCCTAGGACCCAAGCCCATTGGGCCCTAACAGTTTTCCCCATGTGTCTTACAGATCAATGTTCTCCGGAACAGGATCAATGACAACCAGAAAGTGTAAGCATCTGGGCTCCTTCACGGCCCCCTCCCAGCCCCTCATCCCCTTCTCCTCTGAGGGCTCTGGATTCCACCCCTCCTCCTGTCCTCAGCTCACTGGCTTCCTTCTTGGGCTCCTCCTGGACCACCCTCTTCACTCCTCCTTGGCCTCCCTCACCAGGAGGAGATGAGGGTGGATGGCCATCAAGGTCTCATTCCCACCTGAGGGTGCTGCCCCTTCTGCCCCTGGAGGCAGCTCCAGCCTGCTCCTCCCAACCGTCAGCATCCCCTTCCCTGCCCTTTACCCCATGAAGACCTGCTGCCCTGCTCTGTGTCCCCATCTAACTGTGTTCTGCTTCCCCTGCAGCTCCAAGACCCGTGGGAAGGCCAAAGTCACTGGGCGCTGGAAGTAGAGACTGAGCCTCCTTGGAGGCAGAGCCTTCTTTGCCAAATATCTGCTGCTTGCCGCATCCCTGCCCTGCACAGCCCCAGCTCCTGGGCCCTCCTGGAGACTCCTGCCTGGAACTCGGAGCTGGCCCAACTGGGAGCCAGCACTCCTGCCTGCCCGTGCCCACACACCAGGAATAAAAAGCCATCGCACACTGCACACACCGAATAGCATCTCTGTCGCTTCCTCTGAGGCCTCATAGGGAACCAGGGTGGCCACTGGAACCTTGGGGACAAGGCCCCTGGCATCTCTGCTGGGCTTGGAGGCACTTCTGCTAGACTGGCCCTCTCCACCTGCCTCAAGCTGGGGAGAGGCCAATGGCCAGGGAAGGCACATGCTTTCTCAGAGCCTGGGAGGGAAGCGCAGCAGACAGGGCTGTGAATTTAGCCCCTGTGAGTCACCAAGGAGCAGCGCTCTGGGAAAATCACTGTCGCGTGGGGAGGGTGCGCTCACTGTGTGAGTCACTGCCAGGAACAATGGAGGTTTCTCCTGATGGTTCCTGTTTTCTTTCTCTCCCTGGCCTGGGCGCTAAGGTCCAGGTGTCCGAGGTCCATGGGGCCCTCAAGGGAGGAAGGAGGGCTGGTTTCATTGGACAGCTATTCAGGTCAGTGCTGCCGAGAGGTGTAGGCCAGCCTTGGTGGCTCAGTTTCCCCCTTCCGGTGATCTACGTGTCCTGTAGAATTTCAAGCCATAAACTAGGAGGAACCACAGCGTGTTGTGCTAAAGACAGCATGGTGGCTTGGATTCCAGTTAGCAGGACACAGAAACCTCATGGGGTGCATGGCGCCTAACCCGGACGCTCTGGCATAAACCCTGAGAGGGGCCGTCCTCTTGCACTGCCACGCGGGTGCTCAGGCCATTCCCTCCGCCTGTGATGCCGTCTCCCACGCTCCCTTTGGCAACCATCGATAGGAACCTGGGAGCTCTGCCTCTGCGAAGGTTTCCTGCCGTCTCCCGGGCACAGGGGACCCATCTTTCCTTACACTGAGGGTGTGGGCCCCGCTGTAACTGCTGTTCCAATTATGCCACCCGATATTGTACTGCTGTGTGTGTCCGGTCCTGCAGACATCACCCCTGTGCTTCCGGACGTGTAGACAGACTCATTCCATGCTATGTGCCAAGCACTGTGATGGACGCCAGTGATACAGACATGAAAAGGCTGCAGTCCTGGGCCAGCAGGGAGGGACTCTGCCTGTGCTTCTGGCCCCATTTCCTAGCCACCCATCCACTCACCCATCCATCCATCCATCCATCCATCCATCCATCCACCCACCCATCCATCCATCCATCCATCCATCCAGTCATTCAATAATTATGTCTGGAGCTCTAACTGAGTGCCATGCTGGGCAGAGCTGCTGTGGCTGAAGCAGGCATATCTCTGGTGCAGCCAGAGCTCCCCAGAGAGAGACAGACAGCATGCAGTTGTTTCCAGTCCAGTGCAACAGTAAGGGACAGTAGGGCAGAAGCACAGACACTCCCCACCCACTCCCCGGCCATAGCAGGCAAGAGGGCTTTCTGGAGGAAACCCCAGGTGGGGAGGGGACGATGTCAAGGAAGAAGGGTGTGTGTGTGTGTGTGTGTGTGTGTGTGTGTGTTATGGGGTGGGGGGTGGGGAGGACAACATATACAGCATCTTAGAAGCAGAAGCCAGCGTGGTGTGTGTGAAGAGCCACAGTTAATAACAGAATCCGAGTCTCTTCTGGCAGAGGAGAAAAAGACCCCAGTGTAAGTGGACAAGGGCCACAGGGCCTTGGAGAGCTCTCACCACAGTGTCCGGGAAGCCCACCTACTGCTCCTGGCCAAGACTCCATCCCTGCTTGCTCCAGTCCCGCCACCCATGGTGGGGCAATGTAACCCCTCTTTTGCCACCTTGATGGGGTGGGCACAACCCAGAGACAGAAGCATTGGTCCAGAACTGGGACACCATCAAGTCCCACATGGGCTCCTTGAGGCATCAGGGGTAATGGTGACTCTGTCTTAGGTCCTGTCTGCTGTCCTTCCCTTCCCAGAAGGTCCTTAGGTTTGGATCATCCCACAGATGTAGGCGCCCCTAAAATCTCTACCCAGAGGTGTTCCCTGGGGGCAGCCTTTGGCTCTTGCCCTGTGCCTTCCCAGTGGCCACGTTCTGCTCAATTTCCTTTCTCCTAAGATCTCACAGGCCCCAGGAAAGATTTGTTTCATGGCAAACACTCATCTTTGTGGTGGGAGCATTTATGGTCCTCTTTTTTTAGCTCCTGTGGTCCCCCCTCTTGTGCAGTTTCACTTTGCACAGTTTAGTTGCCGGCCATCAACAAGAGCAAGGGTGAGCAAAGAAGTGGAATGAGATATTGAGAAAGAGAGAGAGAGAGAGAGAGAGAGAAAGGCCACATTCACATAACTTTTATTACAGCATGTTGTTGTTAGAACAGTTCTATTTTATTAGAGTGTTACCTCAGTTCATGGACTTAATTTTTTCCTCGATTCTGGTCGTAAACTGAATTGGGTGAGACCTAAATGGAATTCGATGGTAGGTTCAATGTTGACCTTATGGGGAAATTTGATTTGGTGCTGTGTATGTTTGGGAGCCCTGCAGCACTTGGTCTGCACAGAGCTTGGAGATTTGCCTCTAAGTGGAGTCTGGGCCGATGGCCCTGTCCTGTCCCACTCTCCAAGGAGAAAGGGAGGGGTCCTGGGGAGCAGGGGTCACACCCAGGCCATCAGCCTGGTGTGGAAGTCCTTCCACAATCAGCCGGAACGGTGCAGTCCCCTGCCTGGCGGTCCTGCACTTTGCCCTGGTAGCCTTGAGGAGCGGGGGTTATGATTGTGCACACAGAAACACACGGAGATGCAATCTTGAGCCTAAGTACATCTCTGCCTCAGTTCATCCATTACCTCCCAAGTCTCCAGCCCAGGACTCTTGGGCTCCTGAGCCAAAGCCTGGTGGCGCAGGGGAGGCTGCTCCTGGCCTGGTCTTTATGACCACCCAGGAGCTGTGTGGGCTGCCTTGGGGCCACCTCCGGCCACTCAGACAGCTGACCCCACTGTGCCCATGGTCTCCTCCCTGCACAACCCCAGGGATCACGTCTCACCCCTCCTGGCTCCCCCCTTGCCCTGCTCTGGGTCCCCTGGCCTCACCGATGTCTCCTGGCCTCTCCCATATGTTTGGGAAAAAAGACTTTCAAACTCGCTCAGTCAGGTCAGAGAAGGATTAGCGTTGTCCTTCCAACCTGTCATCAGATTTGCCCTCCAACTTGCTCCCGTCCTGGACAGAGCTCACTCCTACTCTGCCTACCTCAGGGTGGGAAAGCTGAGAACAAAGGGAGCCTCCCCTGCTCCAACCTCCCTTTCTCCTGCCCCAGCCTGGCCGTGCCATGCCCTACCTCTGGGGCTCTGGGTGAGTTACTGGTTGCCTGTCTCCGAGTTCCCCCTTTACCCAGTGGGTGGTTCTGAAGGCTGAATGGACACCATGTGCAGTGATTAGTACAGTGCTTAGCGTATAATCAGCATCAGCCACTGCTGCTGTTCCAGTTAGAACTCAGGACTACTCTCTCCAAGGCTCAAGGGCTGGAGGCGCCCGCTTTCTGGTGCTCAGTCTAGGCAGGGACCTCCTTGCCTGTGGGGTCTTAGGGACCTCTCGTCCCTTCTGGCTTCCAGACCCAGGCCCTCTCCCTGGCCAGACCACCGGAGGCTCCAGGTGGGTGGGAGCCGCTGTCTCCTGGCCCGTGCCCTGGATGGACGGAGGTGGCAGAGCTTGCTTCCAGGCTGCCTCTGCCCCTGACTCTGCAGCCCAGTTTCTGGAAAGGGTGGGGCAGGGCCTCAGCTTCCGTGGACCCACCCTGGGGTGGAGAGAGCTGGGCTTTCAGGATGGCCCCAGTTGGAGGGGGCAGGCTGAGGTGCGAGAGAGACCAGGCTGGCCTCCAGGTTCCCACAGTGTGGCCAGGGGTGCTTAGCTGTCTGGGTGGGACTGCCCCCTGAGAGTCCAGGCTGCTCCATCATTCCGCCAAGAGGGAGACCCTGCGTGAGTAGGGAAAGTGTGGCCGAGGCAGGCAGGCAGCTTACTCCTGCTCAGCACACCCACATGGATGTCTTACTCTGGCCCCCTGACAGCTGCCCGTGGTCCCCAGGTCACACCCCCATAATGGAGATGAGGAAACTGAGGTTCAAAGACTTTAAGCAACATGACGAGGCCCATTCAGTTAGTAAGGGGATTTGAACCCAGGTCTCAAAGCCTCTAGAGCCAGGACTCTTTCCAACCTGTGGAGCACCCAAAATCTCTCCACAGTGCAGAGCCTGGTCCAGAGATAGAGCCTCCTGTGAGCTGGTCGGGGTGGCTGAGGGTCAGGCACAGGGCACCTGCGTTCAGGGAGGTCAGCCTGGTGGTGCCCTTCTGGGGGGCGATGGTAGCCCACCCCGTGTCCTGGGTGGCAGTGGGGGGTGTGGACCATGGAAGAAATCGTCCTTAGTTTGTTAGTGGCTTGCCCTGTGACTCTGCAGAGCTCGCACAGGCTCCCTCTCATCTTACTCTAGCCAGAGGGAGCAGGGCCTTTCCCTACCCCAGGAACGCCTCCCTTCGTTCCTCTCTGCCTACCCAGCTTCACCCAGTCCCTGAACGTCTCCTGGCCCTGCCCGAGTCCCCATGGCTTCCCCTGGTGCCGCCCTGAGAAGCCACATTGAGACCCTCTCCCTCTGGCTGTGGTTCTCGGAAACCAGAGCTGGTGCCAGCCCAGCCCAGCCCAGCCCAGCTCAGCCTGTCCTCCCTGGCACGGCCTCAGAGCTGCAGCCCCAGCCGCCAGCGCATCCCAGTTCTCAGTCCCCGCCCCAGCAGCTGCAGGAATTTAAATCACTCTCAAATGAAGGCTCAGGAGAAAAATGTTTTCATACAGGCCCTCAGGTAGGAGGGGGGGTTGCCCCCGCTCCACCTGCCCCACCCGATCCCGGCTCTCCCACCCAACTCCAAGGCTCTGCACACGGTGCTGACCGTGGCCCTGACCGTGGCCCTGATGGCACGCCTTCCGCACACCCGGGTGGCCGAGCAGCTTCCCGTCAAGTCAGGTCCGGCAGTGCAAACGCCAAGGCGGACGGGGGGGTGGGGCGCCCTTGAGGAAAGCAGCGGGCGGGGCGCAGAGGTGGGGCGATTCTGGGGCTGAGAAGTGCTGAGGTTGTGCTGGGCTTGCAGAACCCAATGGCAGGCGGGAGGCCTGTTAGGATCGGCCTCACCTCATCCTCTCCCCACCCACCCTACCTGCCACTTTCGGATGAAGCCGGCAGTGGGGGTGCAATTGCTGAGTGTGGAGAGGGATGGTCACGCCCCTTCCACCTGGAATAATGAACAAGTGGTAGTTTTTTCCTCTGATCACCGGGAGGCCCCTCTGGCCGCACACCTCTCACTTAACTCAGGCGCAGGTGAGGGGCCGAGTGCTGGGTTCTGCTGGGAGACACTGGACATGGCTTATGAGCCAGCTCTACAGTAATACTAACAAGTGTATTCATCTCCGCACACGAATTTTCAGCTCTCCAACATTGTGACAAAATACTGAAATAATCAATTTAAAAGGAGGAAAGTTTTATTTTGATGCATTTTTAGAGGGCTCCGCTTGTGGTCAGCTCTTCTGGTTTGGGGCCAGTGGCGAGGCAAACATCAGGCAGCAGAGGCGACTGCTCACCACAGCAGCTGGAAGGAGCGAGAAGGAGGAGTCCGAGGGTCCCAGTGTCCCCTGTGTGGCCTGTTCCTAACGACTTAACTGCCCCGTCACACCCCACTTCTCCTGCAGGCTCCTCTAAACTACGGCCTGTGGACCACTGGCCCTCTTTTTTTTTTAATGTTATTATTAAAAACTATATAAAAATAGAACTTTTGTTGCTTATATACATTAGCTCTGTTGTGTATTTATTTTTTTCTTTTTTTCAATTCGAATTTTTCTTAGTACATATTTTCAGTGTTAAATGATTACATTCATTGTGGGAAGTTGCTAGAGGCACATGAGGCATCTTAATTCTTTTTATGTCCCTTTCCCCATGTCAACACAATGGTCACTTTAGAAAAGGAATAACTTTGATGTTGAAAGGGTCATGTGTTTACCTCACTCGCATCCTATCAATGTGAGCATTGAATCTGCTTGATTGTTACTGTTTCCTTTAGAATGGCTTACGATTCATCAACTCAGTCATTCACACATAAGTCTTGTATTGTGTGTTTCATATGTGACCCAAGACAGTTCATCTCCATTCAGCGTGGCCAAGCAAGCCAAAGGGCTGGACACGCACGTGAGGTTCCACCACTTTGCAAAGGTGCCTGTAGCTGCAGAGAAAGCTTCCAACACGTGAGCTTCTATAGGGACATCTAGGTCTAGACTGTAGCAACACATTAGGCATCTACTGTGCGCATGGCACTGTGCTAGATAATTTATATGGGCTCTCTAATGACAGTGACCTACAAAGTTAGGTCCCACATAAATAACTCCATTTTATACAGATGGAGAGGTTCAGAGAAGTGAGGTGAGTCATCAGGGTCACACAGGGATTATTTTTGTTATGACTTTAAAATTATTTGCATGATACGCTTTCTATCAAATTAAGCCACGTATCTCATGGAAACAAACAAAAGCATATTTTCAAGAAGTTGCTCTGTATTTAGCCAACAAGTATTTGAATAATTTCTGATCGAGGGGTTCAGGGTGTGTGGGCATCAGTCTTCCCCACAGGATGCTTGTGTGGGACAAAGTACACATCTGTCATGGCAGAATTTGGACGGCCGGGAATTATGAACATGAGATCTTATCGTGGATCCTCACTCAACGTGACTTGTGAATTTTCACAATCCTCATCTCATTCTGCTCTGCCTGTTGATTTCCTCATCTCTCCTTCCATCTAGACCAGGCGTTTCTTGGAATCTGAGGCCCAGGCTTGTTCATCCCGGTGCCTACCAAAAAGGTTGACTGAGTGATTAAGAAATCACCCTCAAATTAGACGATCTTGTGTGGGATTCAATCTCTTGAATATCAGCTATCGACAGAATGGGAATATAAGCACATTAGAATTGTATTGTCTTTTGCAGTTGACAGAGCATTTGTTACAAATCAAAACAATGGTCACTTTAGAAAAAGAACGACTTTGATCTTGAAAAGGTCATGTGTTTATCTCATTCACATCCCTTCACTGTGGCCATTGAATCTGCTCGATTGTCAGTATTTCCCTTATGATTCATCGATTCAGTCATTCTGTAAATTCAACACATATTTATTAAGCACATATTCTATGCCAGATTCTAGTTGGCTCTCAGGGTTGCTTCTGGGGACAGGCTAGGATTGCTCTCTACCTTCACAAATGAGGGGAGAGAGTATCAATAGACATTAAACCAGTGAACATCTAGACAGATACATCCGTGTACAAATATAGAGATGTGTCCACACACACACACACACACACACACACACACACACACACATTTGTGGAGAGAGACTCAGAAGAGCAGCATGCTGACAAGGAATGCCCAGGGTGGATGTGATTTAAACCAAGTGCGTAGATCACCCCAAGGTCCCTTGTGGAGCCCCCGCTGGGCTGAGCCCTCAGCATCCGCAGATGGCAGCAGGGGAGGAATGAGAGGGTGCTGGAAGCAGAGGTGGGGCAGGAGTGGAGAGCTCGGTGTGGTCAGGCGACGCGTAGCAGGCAGAGTGGCCGAGGCTGGAAAGGTGGAGGATGAGTCTGGAGGGTGGGTAGGCAGGACCATCTTGGGCCTTGGGCTTGTGAGACTGGATTTCATCCCAAATGTGACAGGAAGTCACTATGAGTTTTAGGCAAGAGGAGAACATAGCAATTTACCTTTTAGAAAGCTGGAGGAGAGCCAGAGGGGACATAGGCCGTGAATACGAGGCTGGGGATGTGGCAACCATGCAGCTTGTTGGTGACATGGGTGGCTCATAGAGGCAATGGAGAGAAGAGAGTCAGAGAGAGAACTGGGGTAGAGCTGGCAAAACTGGGGGAGCAGGGAAGAGCCCCTCTCTGCAGCCAGGTTCTGCTTCCCCCAGACCAGACTGTGCATAAGAGATGTAGCCAGTGCAGGTTCTGGCAGCAGCTTCTCTGTATCATGGGGAGAGGCAGGGGCTTCACTTTCCACAGTGCTGCTCTACACGGGGCCACTAGGATGCTTGATTCCTGCCAGACGGCTCCGCGGTGTAACCCAGGACCACATCAGCAGTGTGTACAGCCCTAGACCCAGGAGGGTCCCCCTTGCACCACCAGAGGGGTTCAGTTGGGGTGAGAAGAGATGGGCTGGACAATGGCCCGTGTAGGGAAGGCCTGGCTGTCCCTGGGACCAGATGCCGAACCTCTTCTGGAATCCTCCAGACTTGCTGAGGTCGTGGGAGTGGCAGCAAGGTGCCCAGGTCTCAAACCCTTGGAGGGGAGGGAATGGCGTAGGGTCCCTGCAGCCACCCTTCCCCTCGTAGGCTCACCCTCGGAGAGCAGTCAGAGGGCCCTGGGAGTGTGATGTGCGCATCGGGGCGGGGTGGGAGGGACAGGCTAGTGCTCCCAAAGACAGACGGGCACGTCACAGGAGCTGGCCCAGCTGGGGGCTGGGCAGGTAGCAGAGATCCCGGTGAGGACTCTGTGTTTCCCTCTCGCAGCAGGAGAGCGCTAAGGGGCCCTGTGAGAAGTGATCCCAGTCCAGTCTGTGTTGGGCAGAAGAAGGGAGCCTTGAATGAATGGGGGAGTGGGGTTGAAATGGAGGCAGATGGAGTCTGAAAAAGTGAAATGTATTGTATCTAAGAGTCAAAAGCCATCTCAGTTTTGGAACTTTTAACATATCCCACTGTCCACAGGGCCCCAGAGCACAGCTGGTAGCAGTTACTAGGAAGAAAAAAGGAGGATTTTTACAGAAAACCTCCTCTCCCTTAGATTTTACCCAACCTCCCTGGGGAGATCAACCTGGGTACCAAAGCTGGCTCAATATTTACCCCCAGCCCCCAGTGTTTTTTACTTTTTCATTTTTCTTTTCTTTTTTTTTTTTTTCTTTGAGACAGGGTCTCACTACGTAGTTCAGGCTGGGCTTGAACTCACTATATAACCCCAAATTGGCCTTGAACTCATGGAGATCCTCCTGCCTCAGCTTCCTGAGTGTTGGGATTACAGATGTGTGCCACCACTCCCAGCTCTGAATCTAGGATCTTTGTACTGAGCTGTATAATGCAGCCCTTTTTATTTTGTAGTTTGAGACAGAGTCTTGCTAGGTTGCTAAGTTGCCAAGTTACCCAGGCTGGGCTCAAACTTACTACCCTCCTGCTTCCGTGTTGGGGTTTTTTTTGTTTTGTTTTGTTTTGTTTCACATATGATATATTTTCCTCATCATCTTGTTTTTGTCTGCCTTTTTCCACTTAACTGTAAGCTCTAAGAAGTCAGGGATTTGTCTGTTTTGTTCTCTGGCCACATGTGACACTCAGTGATTGTTTGGTGAATGAATGAATGATGAATGAATGAATGATGAATGAGGACTTTGTCCACAGGGAGTTGAGGTCCATTACTGATCAGGTCACACACACACACACACACACACACACACACTCTCACACACACACCCTGTTCAGAAAGGGCAGAGAGATGATCCTGTAGCTGAGGAAGACAAGCGGAGAGATTCAGGGGCCCCAGGGGAGGGAAGATGGGTACTTGATAATTTGAAGAATCCAGCTGATGGACAGAGAGGCCAGGGCACTGTACCTGGAAAGAACGTTTGGAGGGAACCAGTTAGTGTCCCTGAGGAAGAGGTTGGGCTGCCCTGCCACACTGGGTGGGGTCTGGGGCTAGCAGGGGGTGAGGGGAAGTCACATGTACCTGGAATCTGCTCCCTCTGAAGGTGTTTCGGGGCACAGACTCTGGGTTCAATCCCAGCTCCACCATATACTTGCCAAGGGGCTTTGCCAGGGTTACCAAGTCTCTCTCTCTCTCTTCATCGACACGTTGGAAATGATATTAGGGCTGAACTCACGGGGTTGCAGTGGGATTCAATGAGTCTACGTAAATGGGAGTGCTCGGGGCAGTGCCTAGCAACGGCAAACGCACCTGAGCATTTGCTGTCATCTTTGGGATTTTTCCCCATTCTTTCCCCTCGATGTTGGTGTCACCCCCTTCCCACCTCCCCATAGCTTCCCCTGGTTGGGTGCAGAGGCAGGAGTGTGAGGGGCTCCTTCCCTCCCCCTGCTTCCTCCAGCCAAGCCAGGGACAGCCGGCCACGGGACCGTAGGCCCGGTGGACCCGGTCAGCCCATCCCGCCTTGCCTGCCCGCTGAGCACAGCCGGTCAGTGCCAGGAGCGCAGGGGAAGGTGTCGAGGACCCCCATCTCCCCCAGGATGGCAGAGGTCACTTCTGAAGAGTGGAGGGACATGGAGCTCCAGGCTGCCACACCCCTCTTTGGAGAGATTTGTAGTTCCCCTGGCTGTGGGCTCTAGGCCCTGCACCTTGGTTGTGGGTCTGCAAGAGACTGTGCCAGCTGCTGGACCTTGGTCCCCATCTTCCAGCCCTTGTATCTGCCTCCCATCCCATTCCTGACTTGAAAGCCCAGACACAGACTACTCTGGCTTGCTTGTTCCTCCACTCCCCAACCCGCTTTACTTTCACACTGCCCACGTTCTTACTATTCTGCAGCCCAGCTCGGCTTTCTTCTGTCTTTTCCCTCCAGGTCGTTCCTCTCTTACAGGTCTGCCCTTCCAGGAAGATTTCTGCGATTGGCTGGGACTGTGCTACTCCAAGTGCAGTTCACAGACTGGTGGAGCTGTGGACATACAGAACCTCAGAATCTGCCTTTCACAGGGTCTCCAGGAGCCAGCAAGCATGTTCCCACGGAGAATGATTGTACTAGCTTCTTCCTGGTGTTGCAATGACTTGCCCATCCTTGAAAAGCGACTCCGGGGACCTGTGTCAGCTGGTACCACTGACCACAGAAAGAGAGAAGGCATTTCAAACTATGCAAATAGTGAAATGGGCCCTATTCCTGTCTACCGTCCTGAATTCTACTTTCCCACCAGCCTGCCATGACCCTGTACAGCTGGCCCAGGGGAAGAGCTGCCAGAATTCTCCCTGCAAGCTCATGAGTTGTACCTGGTCTGCAAAGACGGAGGTCTCTCCTGGTGGTGCTGTGTAACCATGTTTCAGAAAGTGCCTTGCTTGGAATCCCCGAATCTCCTTTCAAAAGTAAGCTTCAGCATGTGGGCGTGGCAGCCCAGACTGGCTCTCAGAACCCTACACATTCTGTTACAGTGTTCTGTAGTGAAATAAGGCTGGGAGACCACATGCCATCTCTGTCCACCTTTTTCTCTGCTATTAAACAGAGTAGCACATTATAGCTTCTGAGAATTACAAGTAAACAAAACTATTTACTGAGGTCAAACTTGGCAATTGTCCTGCCTCAGCCTCCCAGAGTTCTGGGGTTACAGGTATTCACCACCACTTCTGGCTGCTAAGAGTTTCATGTGAGGCTCTTCGGTCACTGAGGGACCCTTCGCTCCACTTTCCTAGTGAGAAGCAGAGTTGGGGGTGTTGGGCAGGGGCAGTCTGGTGTGCCCAGGGCTATGAGGCTAGCTGGTTTTCCTTACTAACCTCCATTTCTTCTGTTTGCTGGGTGGCTCAACTTTTATTTTGAGTATCAGATCCTACATGTTCCTTAAACTCCAACCTAGGCCTGGAGTAGGAGGTCCCTGCTGATGGGGGGCCAGGACTGTTACTGTAGGCTGACGGCTATTGGGGCCAATGGGAAGGAAGGTGTCATCTCCACCTGAGGGACGGAGGGGAGGACTTCTACAAACCCTGTGCTTGGGCGGTGTATTCAGGGAAGCCCTGTTGCCTCACCCATCTGCAGAGATTTCCAGCCCAAAACCCTGACCTGGGCTTTTGCTGACATTGTGGTTAGATGGAAGGTGGAACTGGCAGGGCCAGTTCTGATAGACTGACTCACTGGCTTCTTCAGCCCTTGCCTCCCGCCACAGGCACAGTGTGGTTGAGGAAGCTGCCCCCGGGGAGGGTGTGGGAATCTGCACAGGAAGGCCAAGCTGCGGACTCCTCAGCCTGGGCCAGGGGGCTGCGGCAGGCCACGGACCAGGTCAGGGAAACTGATGGGCATGGGGGAAGGAGACTAGATACAAGGAGGCCCTGAGTGAGAATCACAAGAGATCAGCACTGTGTGCCGGCGTTGGAAGGACCCTGGGCATCCCCTTACTTGAGCAGAAGGAAAACTGGCAAAGAGGGTTTCCAAAGTCACACACTGACTGTGGCAGAGCTGGGATATTCTGATAATTGAATGGAGACACCACTTTGGGTGGCATCTGGGCTCCCACTCCAGCCAGAACTGCTATCTTGAGAAGTACCAGAGAATACGCACATTTATCCCACAGCTGGACCCGGGTGCTCTGGGGAGTCCCATTTCCAAATACCAACACACACCACACCCATCTCTCCTCCCTTCCCCTCCTCCCCCCTCCCCCTCTCCTCCTCTCCTCGGCTCCTCTTCTCTCTCTCTTTCAGAATAGTGAGGGGGACACTAAATAATGACCTCCTGGGATGGTTGAGGAATCCGAAGAGGTTTAGCTTGGATGTGAGAAAACTCAGAGGCACATGAGGGCGGCATTCAGATGCTGGAAGGATGGTTATGGGAAAGGGAAATCGGGCCCCAGTGGGTAAAGACAAGGCCCGAGAGTAGACGCCCTGGGATGGCGATGGTGAACCTTTTAGAGTTTCCAATGATACAAACAGCCGACCGAGGCACATGTGCCATGGTCTGCCCCACTGCCCTAGGCACACCAATGGAGCAGCTTCCAAGACACTACTGGGGATGGATTGGGACTCCTTGAGCTCTCCTTCTCCTGCAGGGCTCCGAGATGCTGCTTGGACAAACCGGAAAGCTGTCATGGACCTTCCGGGGCAGATGGAGACTCCAGGCCAGTTCACTGCGCATGTGTCTGCCCAGAGTTGTTCTCAGCTCACAGCACGCTGAGCTCATCTCCACGCAGCCCACCACGCTGCTGTTCACAGGACACAAAAGCAAGTGAGTGATCACCCCTGCCCACAAGAACTCATTCCTCAGAGAAGGCAAACACATGGACACACACAAGTCAGGGAACGATGGGGACCTTGACATGGGTGCACACATGCAGGTCTCATGGGAGAATGACAAGTGGGCTGGGCATGAATGAAGGATGAATAAGGTTTTGACGGGCAGAGACAGAGGAAGGGTGTATCAGGCAGGAGAAACAGCATGAGGACAGTGGGAATGGATGGGCATGGCATGTCTGCGAGAGGGCTGTCACGGCTGAAGTCTAGGGAGGGATGAGAAGGAGACAGAGGGCAGACTGGGGCCAGCCTGGGAGAGCCTTTGGGAGATGGCCTGAGGATTCTAGGCACAGAACACAGGGAGCTGGCAGATATCTGCCAGCAGGTGAGGGTTGTAATATCACTCATGGTAGCAAGCCCACCATGGCTGGGGAAGTGGGAGGCAAAAACAGGAGGTGGAAAGGTAGAGGCTACGGTAGAGGCCAGGCTTGGTAGCCCACATCCTACCCACATATGGTCTCTATACCCACTACCACCGTGTGGTTATCAGGACCTGGTAGCTGAGTAGAAAGGGGAGCATTTGAAGATAAGGGTTTCTTGCTTGGGAAACAGGACAGGTGGTGATTTCTTTAACCTTTGTTTTTTCAAATGAATCAAAATACATGTGGCTCAGGCTGGTTTTACACTTTGTGGAAACCTGAGGAAAGAAGAGAAGGCCCAGGGAGGCCCTGGGAAATGGGAAGCAGCTCTGTGGGACAGCCCTGAGAGGTCTGAGGTTTGCTGTGTGAGTGCCCTCTTTTGGGGCCTCAGTTTCTCCTGAATGAGCGGCAAGAGCAGACATAGTGTCTTGGCCCTCTGGCGAAGACCCAGACCTCTGCTTTGCCTCCTCCTCTCACACCTGTTTCTCGCACGTGTCTCCAACACAAGCTGGTAGGTGGATAATGTGGCATATTCCAGTACCCCTGCAGTGACACCCTAGGGCCCTATGCCAGCCTCCCGTGACACCCATAGCCCGCCTAGAGGGAGTTAGCATCAACATCAGCTGGGATTGTTAGTCTGCAGGGCCCAGACCTAGAGACCGTGATAGGTGAAGTATATAACCCTTCTCAAGCTATGGTTTGTTATTGAGTCATTTTTGAGCATTTGGAGGTGAGCTCACCTCTCTCACCAGCTACTGTTTGCGTATTGGCTGGTAATTACTGCAGATGGGATCCTGGAGGAAGAAGTCCAGGGTTTCCTCTTATTTCCCTGAAGATTTTCGCTCCTGTCTATCATCACTTTCCCAATATTAGTTCTATTATATTCATTTCCTGTGGGCACGATCCTTCCAATGTCCCAGCTCCTCGGCTCCCGATCGCCTCTCTTCTGCTCTAGCCACCTGCTCCCATGATTGACTTGCCTTGTTGTGACCACAATTTCTCCATATTCTCAATTTCAAGCAACACACTTTTCAACCATTATTTTCTGACTCACAGCTCATTCCTTCAGGTACCCTGACCCTGCAGTCTCCACCCATTCTATCACCTTAATTTTAATCATTTCTCAGCATCCTCATGCCCTCTCCTTCCTTATTAGATTAACTTTTATTGTCTAGTTATAATCATTCCTTTTCATACATCCCTGACTGTCCTGCTCTCTTGTCTCACTCTTCTTGCCTGGAAATGCCCCTGGTTAGATAGTCCTCATTTACTTGTCATCTGCACTTGTGTGGTAGCAAAATGAGTAGAGACTATATGTGCATAAGTTGACTGGTCTGGCTTTAAATTCCTTACCATCAACCTCAAGAGAGTTAATTCCACTAAATGCAGAGATCATCAGAGTAGGTAAAATATGAGTATCAGCTACTTGGTATCTGTAAATGATGCACATTTAATATAGACACAAGTTGAAAGTAAAAAGATGGAACAAGATATAGGGCATAAACAGTAACTCTAAGAAACTGGGGACTATATTAATATAAAATATGATAGATCTAGAAACAGAGTACCATCAGAAACAGCAGGAAATTTTATGATGACATTTATTGGGAAGACACAGCATACAAATATATGTGCACACTCAACAGTTGTAGAGTACACGTGTTTCAACTGTGCATGATTCCATCACTGAGAAAATATGCTGGGCCATAAAACAAATCTCATCATCTCAATAAATTCTAAAGAACTGAATTATAGAGTATGTTCTTTGAACATAATGGAATCAAGTAGAAATAAATAAAAAGAAAATATGTATGTTTGTAATTAATACTCTTCTAAATAACCCACAAGTCTAAAAAAAAATCACAAGGAAATTAGAAAAATATTCTTAAAAGTAAATAACAATAAAAGTATGAAATATAAAAATTTATGAGATGTAGCTGAAACACTGCTTAGGGAACTTTAAATAAGTAAAAGGTCTAAAAGAAATGCTTGGAGTTTCTGTTTAAGAATCTGGATGGTGATGCTATCACAGTGCGGTGGCCAGTGGGCCTTTCTGGGCTCTTGCTGTCCTGTTCAAAGCATTGGACAGGACAGTCGATAAATGTTTATGTAAGGCCAAACAGAAAGAAAGAAAAAAAGCAAAAGCAAAAGAAGTGCTTAAGAAGAAGTGCTCTTGTGATGCGAAAGTAGGATGTGGCAAAGCTGGCTGGGGAGTAAGTGTGACCTGCTAATTACAAAATCCCAGGACACATGAGCAGAACAGTTCCCAAAGCCCTGTATGTGGACTTCTTCGATGAACATGCAATATGTGAAATGAATAAAAAGATGGCACACCTTGAAGAGCTTGCTGACATGTCACCCTACATTAGCCCACCCTATGATCTCTAGGGTATACTTTTATTTTTCCTTTTTCTTTTATTTTTATTTTTACTTGGCCCAAACTCATTCTGCAGAGCCAGTTTCTTCCTTATTCTACCTCTTTAATTTTTCCTACCTCAAATAAATGTGAAACTTTGCCACCCTTTTGCTTGCTTTGTTCAATTCTTTGTGTGAGACAGAAAGAACCTGGAAATCACCTCCAGAAGGAGACTCTAAGGGGCTGGGGATTTAGCTCAGTGGTTAAAGTGCTGCCTTGCAAGCACAAGGACCTGAGTTCGATCCCCAGCACCAAAAAAAAAAAAAAAAAAAAAAAAAAGAAGGAGACTCTGGCACCCCCCGTACCTGGTATCACTCTGAAGAGAAGAGAAGATAAACCCTGCATGCAGGACAGGCCACTGCAAGACCAGAGGGGAGTGGCTGCAAAGTCAAGGGCCACAGCTTTTATCATCAGGCCATGGGAAGTTGGTCTGTGCATGCATGTTGGCCATGATTTGACAAGTCTGTAATGGACAGCTTACATCCTATTGCCCAGCCTCTTTGCTGTGCCCTAATCTCCTGCCCCAATGGGAGCAAAATAAAACCAAAAGTAAATAGAAGAAAGAGAATAAAAAAGAGCAGAAACCAGTGAAGTAGAAAGCAAGTTACAGAGAAAAGTAACAGAGCCAAAGTTTGGCTTTCTGAGAAGTTAATCTGCCAGCTAGATTGTTCAAGAAAAGAAGAGAGAAGGGGAGAGAGAGAGAGACAGAGAGAGAAAGAGACAGAGGGAGAGACAGAGAGAGACAGAGTGAGAGAGAGAAAGAGGAAATTATTAACATCAAAAATGAAAGAGAAAAAAACAGAAGAGAGCAGCATACACAAATACACAATAGAGCCTGCAGACTTTTTGTTTTATAATCATGCAACATTAATCTGTCATGATGGACGTAGAAGAGTGAATGCCTCCTGGGAAGAAGACTGTTGGCAGGGGACATGCACAAGGGCTTTCTGAGGTGATAGTAACTTTCTGTATTTTGATAGGACTTTGGGCTATGCAGGTGTGCATATCTGTTAAAATATACTGAATAGTACACTTTGGTTTTATGCATCTCACTGTATCTAAATTTTACCTAAAAGTGGGGAGGAAAAGGAGGCGTTAGAACCATAAATCCTGCGGTCAGCTCTCAGCACTGCATGCGCTCCTCGGCCTTGTCTCCATCCCTCTTCCCTCCACACCCCTCTGCCTGCCTTCCCAGGGTCGCTCCTGGGTCACTGTCTGCTGTATTCGGTGTTCCTTCTCACTCTGTTTTAGGGGTGCTCCACAGTCTTTGACCTGTTTCTCTCTCCTGTCTCCCTCGCCCCAGCCCCCTGTCATCTCAGCCAGTCTCATGGTTTACAAGCTTTCGGATCTTTTCTCAGAGATGTTGGGACCCAATTATTCTACACTGTCTTTAGAAAGTGGGGGTACCTGGCACCGGGCTGTCTTCCACTGTGTCTCGGTCACCAGTGCTGGGGCTACAGGAACAGTTCTACTGGCATGAATCCTTTACCAGGCCTCTGCTCTGTGCCCACATGGCGCCAGGTGTTGTTACAGATCCACACGTGTGTGTGTGTGTGTGTGTGTGTGTGTGTGCTCCCTCTACCTTTAGAGAGCTAAAGTTCCCACCCAGAATCTCTCGTCTGGGCTGTTTCTCTTGCTTGTCTGATGTCCTGATCTTCCGTGTTACATGCTGTTCACCTAAAGAATCCTATAACTGGAAGTGTGTAACTACTGCTTGCCGAGGAGAACTCCTAGGATCTTCTGATTCTACTTCACACCCCGTTCGGGAGGACCCCCGAGCCTGGCCCCAGCCTGCCTCCCTGCCCCAGCACCTCTGGCTTCAGCTCCTTCTATGTCCTCCCAGGTGTCCAGCCAACAGGGAACTCTGTTTGTTGGGGCCAAAGACTGAAGGCTCTTCCCCTGGGAGGGCTCCAAGCCAAGCAGACACAGGACCAGGCAGGACCAGCTCTAAGAGACAGAGTTATGGAGGCTGAGCAAGGAGTGACCCCTTTCAGTCAGGGGTGGCCAGGAGGTGGGCTTTCTGAAGGGGCCTTTGCTCATTCTGAGGAGTCGGTGGTAGCGCATGCTAACTTCTATTTTTGCCATGAAAGGTATTTTGGAGGACAAGACCTATTTCCTCAGATGTTTCTTGAATTAAAAAAGGAAAGGCAAGTGCTTAATGAGTCGGGGACAGGTTCTTGTCTTGATCTCAAACCCAGATTATGGAAGGCTCAAGGGAGCAATGAGGTCTGACGATAGAGTCATTAGAAGGCAGCTTAGGAGCCAACATAAGTGCTGGCGACTACATATAGATGGCAAAGTAACGGTGTGAGAGCGCCAGCCTTGGCTTCACCTACCAGCCCTCTAATCCCGAGTCCATCCATCACCTGTCAACTGTGTGACCTTGAACAAGTTACTCAGCCTCTCTGAACCACGGTTTCATTATCCGAAAGATGGAAATTGCACCTACTCTGTGGTATCCATGTGAAGATTAAAAATAGCTAAGGAGTTCCAGTGTCCACCACTGCTGGTGACACACTAGCCTACAGCCAGCTGTTGTTTAGAAAAATATAGTCCCTCAAATGCAGGAGTGTGATTCTCAGAGGATCCAGAGCAGCACACAAAGCTCCGTTTCCTTTCCGAGAGAGGTGCAGAGATCAGGGTTGCAATGGCCTTGTCTGGAGGGGCGGTCCTGGCCGCTTGGAGATTGAGAAAGCTACGATGCTTTTAATTTATTTATTAACCCATCAGTCACGAAACTTCGTAATGCTTGACTAAGAGGCCTGGAACATCGGAAGCATGAAGGCCTTTCTGTGTCCTCCACCAGCCGGCTTGTCAGCTGACGTGCTTCCCAGAGAGGGTCGATGCGTCTCTAGGTGACGTGCCTAGTATGGTAAGCCCACCGGCAGGTGTTTCAGGACAAAGGGTCACCTGCTGGTGTCATCGAGGTGGTTTTTTTTTGTTTTTTTTTTTGTTTTTTTTTTTGCCCCGTGGCCCTGGTCTTATCAGCCCAGTATTCTAATCAACCAAACCAGCCGGCCCCAGCCTAGCTGATGCACACGCTGTTCTTGCTGGCATCTGATAGTCCGTGAACCAGAATTTTATATATCAGCATGTTGCGCAGCAGCCACAGCTTGCGGGATGTACAATGGTACGATGCCTCAAGGCCCTGAGATTGGGTTGTGCTTGGTATCATCGTCTTGGAAGTCTTTCTCGCCGTGTTCTTGTGCCGTGAGAGTGTATTGGGCCGGGGCGCACAAAGCCTCCATCTCAGGCTTGGCTCCTCCACAAATGGCTATGTGACTCTGGGAAAATCACTTTCTCTCTTTGAGTCTTAGTTTCCTCATCTGTAAATTGGAATTTAATACTCTGTGCTCTGCCTGTCTCACTAGAATGAAGTACAGATCCAAACAGAGAATGAATACGTTAAGGCTGGAAAGTGAAAGGGGTGAGGGGACAGTGAATCTGGGTATAGTGGCTCATGCCTATAATCTCAGTACTCTGGAAGACTGAGGCAGGGGGATCCCATATTTCAGCCTAGACTGGGCAACTTAGTGAGATCCTGCTTCAAAATAAAAAACGAAAAAAGGGCTGGGGATGTAGTTCTGTGTGAAAGCTCCTCATTCTATCTCTAGTACTCAAAAAAGGGGGGCAGGAATTATGGTGTGGGCCCCTTGGTAAGAAGACTATTGTTATTAACAACTTCTGTTCACTCTTTTCTCCAGATTTTCTGGGTAGCACAATACATTGCAGTCTAGAACATGATCCTTTATGGATTCCAAATGTTGGTAAATACTGGGTGCAACAGGGTGGCGACTGTGGGATAGTTGCACATGGATTGCTATGCAGCAGTGGATGAGGGACATTCACCAGGAGTGGACAAATCTTACATACATACTGGTGAGCTAAAGAAGCCAGACACAAAAAAGACCTCTACTGGTTACCCTGATGTGAAATTCAAAAACGGAAAAAACTAAAATATGGTATGAAATGGTTATCGCGGCTACTTAGAAGCTATAGTTGGAGGATCGCAAGTTCAAAGCCAACGTGGGCAACTTAGCAAGACCCTATCTCAGAAAAAGGGTGGGGAGAGGGTAGGAGTGCAGCTTAGTGGTAAGAGCACTTGCCTAGCACACACAGGGCCCTGGGTTCAATCCTAGTACCAAAAAAAAAAAAAAAAAGAATAGTGGTTATGTATGTGGTATGCTGCCCTTGGGGAAGGGGACAGAGAGAAGAAAGGGCATTAGGTGGGCTTTGGGTAGTGGTCAAATCTTGCTTTTTGCTCTGGGTGCTGTTCAGTTTGAGGAGGGCCAGAGTTGCACTCACATTTTAAGTTGTGCACCTTTTGGCTGACATGGTATATTTTGATGAAAGCATAAAAAGTGAACATTTATTGATTTCAGATTTGTAATTTGGTCTTTCTTTCATTTTGCAGCCAATACCTCTTTTCCAGTTCTAGAAACACTGTTGGGGTCCCAGCCGAGGGCATCTGGTAGTCTGGCCGCAGGAGGAAGCTGGGCTGCGGGTGGCTCCTCTCCTCTGTGGCCTCCTTGGCCTTTACTAAGCCATGAGATGCTCTGGGAGGCTGGGTCACGGGCCATCAGAGAGACCCTGTAGTTGTCACTCTGCCGGGCTGTGGGAAGCTCTGCGCAGCCCTTCCCTGAGGACCCCTGCCTGCCTTCTCCACTCAGGTGGCCCAAGCAGTTATATCGGCACCATCCTTAAAACTTACTACCTGTGTCTCAGAAGGTCCCACACACATGTCCTGCCCACATGGAACTCTTGATGCTGGGCCCTCCATCTCCTCGTGTTTGCCACCTCCCGGACCTGACACACAGCCAGGCGCAGGCGACCTTTGGGAGACGGGATCTCCTTGGTTGTTGCCTTGAAGTTCTCTTTCCTACAGGATCCTGCCTGGGTAGGGGTGCTCTTAGGGTGACCCTTTCGTTTATGAGCTGGGTAACACCAAGCCTATTCAACCTCTCCTCCAGCTGCTTTGTAAAATCAGGACGGCAATCCTGGCAGCACGGGGCTGCCGTGAGGCTCACACGGGCTAAGGTGGGACTATGGAGTGTGTTGTCCCTCTGCTCTTGGGTGGCGTTCCCAGTACTCGCCTGGCATGGCCTCAGTAACAGTAGGTCTTGGAAGGATGTGAGGAGCCCCTGCATTCCTCAGCTGCACCCCAAATAATCCACAGTTTGAAAAAGTTCACAGAAACACTAGCAATTTATTGATTTCCTATATTTCAAAAACAAAAACAAAAAAAACCAAAAGCACATACATGGTGTATTGTACAGGGAAACTGGGCTTGGCCAGCACAAGATTCTTACACAAACATGGAGCAAGGGGAGGGATGGGTTGGAGGGTGCCTCCCGGATACCTGACCCGGGCTTCCCTCCCTGCCCAGCCTGGATCCCGCCATCCATCTCTCGGCCAGCAAAGAACATCCTGCTGCTGGGGTCCCTGGAGAAACGTGGGCTTGGAGCCCCACTGGAGAAGCCACTGGTAGTCAGTGACTGGGTGCGTCTCAAGCACAGGAAGCCTCACACTCAGGGGGTCCTGGGATTGATGTCTTTCCTCATTTGTCCCTCATTTGTCTCCAAAATTCTTGTTTTGGGTGTTGACCCTCGTAGCACTGGCCTTATACTATGAGGATCTAAGATACTAAGATGTGTCTCAGACACACAAAGCCCAGCGATGTACTTTCTCTAAGAGATGGGTCCTCAAACTCTCCTCACCCTTGTTCTTCTAGAGTGACAGGTGTCAGAGGCCTGGGTGACCAGCCCACCTGGCCAGCTTGAGAGGGCATGAGAGAAGTTGCCACAATCGGGCCTGGCCTAACTGTCCATGTCAGGACCCTGAGGCTGGAGTGGCATTCCCAAAGCGGAGAATCCCAAGAATCAGCCCATCTGATTCTTCTTTCTGGGGTGAAGGAAACTGAATCAAGTGGTGGCAGGAAGCTAGGACCAGGCTGCAGGGTAGGGCGCCTCCCAGGGCTTATGCCATTCATGTGTAGTAGTGTGTTACTCTCTTGCCCTGGCTGGACTGTAATCCTCTCCAACTGGAAAATCCTAAAGCCAGGGACCCCACATTATACCTCCCTTCACCTCCAGGGCAGTATAAGCCATGTGACGACAAGGTGAGGGCTGTTTCGTACACTGATGTATTCCAAGTGCTTGGAGCCCTCTGCCTGGCACAGAGGGGTGCTCCATAAATGTTTTAAAGAAATGGATCATTCTAGGCCCTGAGGACTGGCAGAGAGACACCCTGAAATCTACTCCTGGGAAGGGCGGGGGGCCCCAGGGGTCCCTGAGAAGGAGAGCAGGAGTAGGCCTTCCAGTACGGGTCCAAACAAGGGAGGATGGAACCAGAGCACCCCTGGCTAGTGGCCTGGGACACCTCCTGGAGGATGAAGTTCTTGCAGGTCTGGCCTCTCCCATCCTCAGCAGCTGAGTTTCTTAACGGACCATCCTGAGTTCAGAAAGGAGTTTCTAAGTTCTGATGGCTGGGGTGAGAAGTGAGATTAGACCACGGAGAGTCTAGATGAGGAGGAAGCTTGGAAGGAGAAGCATCCTGTGTCCCGGGAGAGGAAGGCACAGCCTGCACAGTTAACGTCTCCAGAGCACTGACGGTGCCAGCCCAGGAGGCACAGGCTGAAACAAGGAAGCCCGGGAGTGCTTGGCCCCGCTCTGCTTGCAAGTCAGGCAAGCTGTTGGCAGACAAGCCTTCTTACAAGGTCCTCAGGGGCCCTTCTGCTGCTGATCATCTGAAATGCACCATTTGGGGCTTTAGGAGTGTCTGATGCCCTGAGGGGCATCTAACGATATCCCCTGTGTGTTTCACAAAAGACACAATGAAGACAGGGTGGCTGGAGTTCAGGGGAAGAGGGCAGAGATGGCCCGTGGCTGGGATGGGGGCTTGTTGGTTGCCCTGGTGGGGACAGTTACCGTTTCTGGCCTACGTGAATTCCCCTCCTCCAGTTCCCTGGGAACCCAGACTTTCCCTTGCCTGACTCTTGGGAGGCTTGGTGGGAAATATCTTCCTGGTGATGTCCAACTTGCCTCCCCCGTTCCATTGGAAGCTGGAGTGGGCAGACACTCAGCCCCAGCCCCTGCCTGTTCCCCCGTCCTCAGGGAAGATGAGATCAAACAGCTATCCCGGAACTGTTCTTTGGCTCCGAGCACTGACTGACTATATTTGCCTTCCCGGGCAACAAGCAGATCACAGGCTTCCTGAAAGCAGTTCTGCAGGTATGCGGCCGGGAGGATCACAAACCCCATCTCTTTGGTATCTGCTCCCCAGTGTCCTTACACAGCTAAGGAAGAGAGATTGTCCTGCTGCCCCTGGTGCCCCACAGCCTGCCCAACTCCAGGCCTCTGGGAAGCGCAGCACTGCTGGGCACATGAGATTCTCCCATTAGATGCATTGAGCCTCTACACTCCAGCCAACCTCCTGGCCTGCAAAGCAGCCTTTAAGGGGGAGGTCAGCCCCAGCTCCATCCCTGGGAGATGGTGGCAGGAAGGTTGCAGCGCTCTTCTGTGTACCGACGCTGGGAAGGCCCCACCCTGGCACAATCCACTCCCTGATCTACGGGCAGCTAACCAAAAAGCACATGTCACCCTTGCCTATGAGGGAGAGACACAGAGCCCTCTGCACTACCTTATGAGCTGCAAGGAAACAGCACACCTAACTAGCTTTTTGCAGCTTGTGGTAACGCTATTAGGCACTCAAGCACACACGTACACACACATGCACACGACCGCACACTCACATTATACACATATACATATATATATCATTTCTCAGAGAAGGAAGTATTGACATCAGATGTAAGTCCCTTTAACTCAAGAAAGCTCCCCCCCACCTCCCCACCCCCCAATGCCTGTCAGTTCCCCCAAGGAAAAAAAAAGAATCTAAAAATATTTCCCCCCTCCACAGTTTCCAGGTTTGCTGTCAGATGCATCTGAACGTTTCCAAATACTGCACAAGTTGGACAGAAAAACCTGTCCAGCGAGGCCTGAGGTCTTCTCAGCTGTGTCACAGCCTTCTGGAAGAAGAGCAGGCTCAAGTTAGCACGGAGTGAGAAGATGGCTCTGTGCCAGTGAGTCCATTCCATATCGCCACCCCCTTGCCACTCACATCTGCCCTTGGGTGTGCTCTGGCCTGGGAATGGATGCAGGGCCCCCTCGATGCCTTCCCGTCGGTCCTGGAGCTGGTGGGTTGTGGCCCGCTGCTCCCACATCCCCTCAGGCCCTACTCAGTGCTAAGCATCATGTGCTCTGTAGAGAGCTATACAGCCTGTCTTCTCCCCTCTCCCGACCTCTGGAGAGGTATGTTCCGAGGTGTTTAGCCCTCTCTCCTCTGGGCTCCCCTCTGGGTTTGCTGGCATCTGCTCAGAGTATCTAGCTGTGGTTCTTGGCTTCCCTGCACCAGGACACTTTGAATGCTTGTTTAAAAATACATTTTCCTGGACCCCACTTGAGGGCTCCTGAGTCAGGACTGTGGGGGCTGGGATCAGGAGTGCACATTTTAGGCTGCACCCCAGGAGACTCTCATGAACTCTAAGGCTTGTGAACCTTTGACGAGTACTAGTTCTGAGTTTCTGGTCCCTAAAATCTCAGCTGGAGGTAAGTTTGTCCACACTAGGTATGTGCAGAGACTGGAAAGTGGATTATAAGAAGGATAAAAAAGTGAGCTGTGGATGACCAAACCCAGAAGCACATATTGTATAACTCTAGGTATACATATTCTATAACCCACTATAGTCCTGGGTTGTACA
>PVJO010020734.1:0-31427 GCA_004026905.1 Hystrix cristata
GTCATAGATATATAAGTTGATTTCTGGGTTCTCAATTCAATTCTACTGTTCTATGTGTCTGTCCTTATATAACTAGCACACTGTTTTGATTACTATAGCTTTATAGTAAGTTTTGAAATTGGAAAAAGCAAGTCTTTTAACTTCATTATTTTTTTCAAATTATTTTGACTGTTATATGTCCCTTAAAATACCGTGTGGATTTGAGGACCAGCTTTTCTATTCCTGTGAAGAAGGCAGCAAAATTTTAATAGGGACTTCACTAACTTTGGAGATTGCTTTTGGTAGTATTGAGATTTTTAAAGTATTTTCTTCCACAAATATGGGATTATTTCCCTTTACTTAGGTCTTCTTTCCTTCAGTAATGTTTTATATTTTGCAAGTTAGGAGTCTTTCACCTCCTTGGTTAATCTTATTTCTAGATATTTTATTCTTTTTTGATGATATTATAGATGGAATTTTTCTTAAGTTCTTTAAGGACAGTTTTTTGCTGCTGTTGAAAAAATAAAGCACTAGTGATTATTGTGTGTTATGGTCATTGACTTCACTAGATTCATTTATTAGCTCCAGTAGCTTTTCTTGTGGTACCAAGGAATAAACTGAAGGCTTTCACACTGGCTTACACCCGCAGCCCCTGCTTCTTTTTTTTGTCTTTTTTTGAATCAAGGCTTGATAAGCCAGGTGTGGTAATGCATAACTGTAATCCCAATGCTCTGAGAGACTGAGGCAAGAAGATTGCAAGTTTGAGCCCAGGCTGGGCGACTTAGCAAGCTGGCAAGGCCCTGTCTCAAAATAAAAAATAAAATGCGAAGGCCCTGGATTCATTTACCAGAACCGAAAAAAAAAAAAAAGAATTAACCAGCAAACCCATCTATTTCCAAACTCTTGTCTACTGTGGTGTGTTCTTATTATTAATCCAATCTTTATTTGTTATAGGTTTGTTCATATTTTATATTTCTTCTTCCTTCAATTTTGATAATTTGTGTTTCTAGGAATTTGGCCTTTCATTGTTATTGTCTAATTTGTTGGTATATAATTGATTATGGTATTCACTTAAATCATTTTTGTTCCTGAAAGATCAGTATTAATGTCCCTCTCATTTCTGATTTTAGTTACTACTGTTTTCTTTCTTTTTAAATTTGTCAGTCAGAGTTAAAGTTCTGCCAATTTTCTAAATCTTTTCTAAATAAATTTCATTGGTTCTCTTTGTTGGTATTTCTTTTCTCAATCTTGTTTTTCTCTGCTCTAATCTTCATTATTTCCTTACTTCTACCAGCTTTAGGTTTAGAGTATTCATTAGTGTATTTGTGTGTTCTTCCTTTTCTACTTTCTTAAGGTGTAAAGTTCCCTTATTGACTTCAGAGGATTTTTTTTTTTAACCATTTTTAACAAGGGTGTTTATCTGCTATGAATTTTTCTCTGAGTACTAACTTCACTGCCTCTGGTAGACTTTGGAATGTTGTGCTTTTCTTTTCATTTGTTTCTAAATATTTTCTAACTTCTTTTCTTAATTCTTCTATGACTCACTGCTGTTTAAAAGTGTGCTGTCTAAGGCCCTGAGTTCGATCCCCAGCACCACACACAAAAACAAAAAGTGTGCTGTCTAATTTACACATATTTGTGAGTTTCCAGTTTTCCTTCTGTTGTTTATTTCTAGTTTCACTCCATTCAATTCTAAATTTGTGAGATCTGTGTTGTGCCTTGTACATGGACTATCCTAGACGATGTTCTCTGTGCACTTCAGAAGAATGTATGTTTTTCTATTGTTGAGTGTAGTGTTCTCTCTGTGTCTGTTTCTAGTTGGCTTACATGGGTTTTGAAATTCTCTGCCTCCTTATTGATCTCTGTGTACATGCTCTACCCATTATTGAAAGTGGTGTACTGAAGTCTCCGGCTACTGTTGCGTGACTGCCCATTCCTCCCTTCAGTTTGGCCAGTATTTGCTGCGTATGATTTGGAACTTTGCATATGTACGTCATAACCAGGGCAGAGTAGTCAGGCTTAGGGTGAGCTAAGTGAATTCCGTGGGCTCTGGGGCATAGGGGCTGCTCCTGACTGTCTGGTACCTGACCACAGTGGGGTGAAGGCAAGTGGGCCCAGGCTGGGGTTCTGGGTGGGCTGGTTTGCATGGTCACAGGTGAGTTGCCTGCTATCTCTAGGAAACAGTTAACCTGCAGGCATTGTCCCTCCAAGGTAAAGAAACTGAAAGACATGTTTAATACAATATTCTTCTGAGATGTACATAAAATCTTGAAAGAGAAACTTAAGTACAAGTTATTGCCATTTAGAACATCACTGTCATTCTCTCTGGGCTCCCGAGCACCCACAGAGCCAGGTGCCAGGATGAAGGTCCCCTTGCCCCACAAGCTCAGTCACTGGGCTGGTGGTGATGGGAAGAGCCTGCGGCCCCTGTCTTGCAGTTGTGTGGGTCCGAGTAGGTCAAGCTCTGAAATGCTTTGAAGTAAGCCTTCATCCCCTCTGCTCAGTTGCAGGAGTCCCTGAGAACCTCCCTGTCTCACTGTGCTGAATAAACTCAGTTTCCATCATTAGAGGGAAAAGCAGAGGGAAGCAAGCGGGATAACCACTTGCTGTGCAGTGGCCTCGATGCGTCCCACCTTCTCTTAGTCAGTCTGGGCTGCCTGCTGGGCTCTGGCTCTCTGGTGCACTCTCACTGTGTACAGCTGCTGTAGTCAGCCCCTGAGAGAGGCATCTGGTCTAGGGTGTGGTCGCTGGCTTCCCAGAGGGCCACCACGTACTGCTCCTTGTGCTAGCCTGGAAGGAGAAGCCTTCTGTTCAGCTCTGTTGCCCTTGGCCTCCTGGGGAGCAGGGACATTGGGCCAGGCCTAGGAAGAACAGCAGAGGCGAAGTCGATCCCGTAGGAGTGTGTGCAGACAGTGGATGAGGAGAGCAGGCCTGGGCGGGACTGGAGTCTCCCTCTGGGAAGCTGGAGAGAGTCTGAGGTCCGGGACAGCAGCGATGGAGCTGACACGTTATGGTGCATTCCCATGTGGTGTCTGCTGCCACCCTTGGCCCAGTACTGGGCAGTGACATGGGACCTGTTTTCCTTGTGGATTGTGTTGCTCATAGTTGTCCCTGTGAGATAACAAATACCTGCCCCTGTCACTTCACATCCTTTCTGCTTTGTGTCTTAATAACACCTCCATCCACCACAAGGTGCTATGAAACATGCCAGCGAGCCAGTGTTCCGTAACTGCCCTTAGCTGCTTAGCCGGGACAGTGTGAGCTGCTGTAAAATGGGATGAAATTTGGTCAGTATAGAAGCTGATGGTGCCTTCCTCTTTCTCTTTTGTTTTTGTTGCATTGTGACAGTTTAGTTGCCACCAAAGATCAGCTGGCTGGGCCCATCTCTGCCACAGTAATCCAAAAGAAGGATATTGCAGGAAAATGGTCTCCCTCTGAGCTCTGTTCTTGGCTCCTGTGTCAGGGGTTTCCCCAGAATATTGTCCTGCCCCTGTGTCCAGCCCCACTGCCCATTGATTCCTGCTTGCTCTGTGTTTAGAGGACGCAGTTTGGGATAAACACTGCCCATATCCAGAGCTGCAGAGGGAGTGGGCCTGTGTCCTTTGCAAGGGAGCAGCTAAGAAGGGAGAGGTGGCTATCCCCTCCCCTATTTGCTCCTGGCATTGGGCAGACTCTTTCCCAGAGTTTTGTCTTCACTCTGCCTGATCCCAGTCAGCAACTTCAGGACACCTGTGGGCCTTGAAACTGTCTTATTCATAATTTCTGGCTTTATTTTCTATCCAGGCATCTAAATAAAGACTACTAATTTTTTCCAGGAAGTTCTTAATTTCCTCTAGCCTTGTATCCTTTAACTATATTGTACTTTATTCATTTCCTCGAAAGAAGAGCCATCATGTTTTATAAGAAAACTTTGTAATAAGGGATTAAACTGGTAATGGAAGAAGAAATCAAAATGCCCTTGGAGACACTCTGTAAGGAAACACAATGTCATTATGCCTCGTTTCGGCACTAGGCCGGCTTCTGAGAAAGGCTGTGTGGAACTCATTGACGCAGTATTTGAATGTGCTGAGCATCTCTTTCCCATAAATACCTTTTATAAGTTGATTTTAATAAAATAACAGTTGATCCAAGTGTTCTGTTTTGGCAAAATACACTTGTATGAAAGCCTGTGGCATTGCCTGTGAAGAGTCTAAGTGGCAGAATCGTTGGCATTTGTGGTTGAACCTGAGTTGTTATGTATCCCTGTCCTGACTCCAGCAAGTGCCCACCTGCCACCTGCCAGCTCCTAGCCAAGGCTGCCCCAGCCTGGCTGTTCTCTGGCTCTGATGTGCCATATCTGTAGAAGGTGCGATTCTGAAGATTGTGTAGGGAAGCTCAAGCCTTCAGACAGAGAAAATGCCATCAATGGAATTCTGTTTCTGTTCAGTTACATCTAGAAAACAGCTTCTCTTGCTTTATTTTAAATTGGATTTGCTGGTTTCCCTCAGGCAGCAGCTGGAGGACGTTCATAATTTGTTTTCCATCTCACTTTACACCATTTTTTAGTCTGACCATGAGGTGGAAATGGGAGTTTGGAGGCAGGAAGAAGAAATCAAGATTCCGTATCTATAATTATTTGGGGAGAAAGTTGTATTAACAACAACAACAAAAAACCAGTTCAGGTCATTCAGCCACAGCCCCACAGGACACATGAGGAAATGAGCCCTCAAATCTAGCCCAGCACGCCATGCAGTAGCTCAAGCCTCCACCTCTCTCTGAAGACGGGCAGTGGGCTCACACTCTACTTTAAGTACATTTCTTAAACGTCTGCAGAAAGTCTCATAGGATTTAGAAAAGAAATGCACAAAATACAATATCAGAATACTGTAATCACACTCTTCAGCAACCTCTTCTTGTATGTTAGTGGTATTCACAATGCTTCCTCTGGCCGGGTGCAGGTTGCTTCTGGCTTGAGCGAGGATGTGGGGTGGTGCTGTCCACATGGAGGAGTTTACAGGGATCATACGGGAGACAGAGCACCCGGGTACCTACTTACCTGTGAGCTCAGGCAGTAGGACTGTAGACCTGGGATGGAATCATGTGTGTTTTCCTCAAATTTCTGATTTTATTTTATTTTATTGGCACCGGCAATTGAACACAGCGCCTTTACACTAAGCTACACTCCAGGCCTTTTTTTAATTTTCTTGAGACAGCATCTCACTAAGTCCCCAGGTTGCCCACACTGGGCTCAAGCCTGTGATCCTGCTGCCTCATCCTCCTAGAGCACTGGGATTACAGGCATGTGCCCTCTACTATGCCAGGCTGACTATTGAGGTATGAGAAAAATTTCAAACCACTGAGATTAAAACACATTGATTAAGTGTCTATCAGTGGGTGAATGGATTTCTAAAAGTGTGGTATGTCCATATCAGTGACTATTACCCAGTCATATATAGGAAAAAAATTCTGATTTGTATTATAATATGAATGAACCTTAAGGATATTATGTTAAGTGAAATAACTCAGGCACAAAAAAGGACAAATACCGTGTGATTCCACTTATCCTAGTTCCCTAGAGTAGTCGGATTCACAGATGTAAAGTAGAGTGGGGTTGCCAGGGGCTCGGGAAGGAGATGGAAGGTCAGTGTATAATGGGGCAGAGTTTAGTTTGGGAGGATGAAAATAATTTTGGAGAGGGATGGTGGTGATGACCGTGTGATAACATGAATGTATTTAATACCACTGAACGGTGCACTTAAAAATCAAGAGAGAAAATTTTGCTACAATGTAAAACATACATTAACTGCCCTTCTCAGTGCTGATGGGCATGATGGTTGGGGGAACCATTAAGGTGATATCTTCCTTAAGTGTAATTGGATCATATTTAGCCTGCTCACCATCCATATACTGGTGACCCGGTGACCAAAAGTTTACTAATGTGTTGAGATTGCTAAGTGTGAGGATGTTTACTGCACTCCCCTATTAGAGTGAGAAATCAAATAAATTGAGGTTCTTTCATCAAAGAAATGTACAACCATTAGAAAGGCAATTGTCAATGTGACCAGATATATGATCAGTATATATAGTACAATTTCACTAGAAGCACACACATGAGCAAGCAAATAAAAAGAATACATAAGCAAATATGTGTGTGCATGCTCATATGCTTGGAAAATTTCTGGAAGTGTATCTAACAAAATAGTAATAGTGATTACTCTATCTTTCTGAAGTATGGCATTGTAAATTTATATATAAAAAAGTAAAATGAGACAAACCAAAGGAGTAATCAACTAATGAGAGTAAGGACATGCTTTTTGGTCAGGGAACTTTTCCTTTACATTATCTGTATTTTTGTTTCCTTTGAAAAATTTCGTATCAAGTATGAAAAGCAAATAAAAATAATTAAGACATTCAAAAGCCCCCTACTCCACATTCTTTATTTTCTAGAGTATATATATCCTAAAAATAAGGGAAAGAAAAAAATATATGAGCATATATACGAAAACCAGTGTCTGCCAGAAAACAGTTGAAAGGCAATGATGGCATCCTCGGCTGGCAAGGACTCAAGTACTAGGTGGTTCCCTGTCACTGGTGCCTGTGATCCCACACCAGGCGATATGGGAGTGTTCAACCCACAATCTACTGAACACTGGTCCTTGTTTCCTGTTGTCAGGGAAGTTCGGGACACTCACTTCTGGCTTTCCAGAGGACTTTGGAGCTCCACGCATGAAAAGTGCCATTTATAACTCCCAGTGGAATTTCCCTGTCCCCAGGCTCTTGCCAGGCCTGGGATGAATCACAGCTTCTTAGAATTGTGAGGCCATTTTGAAAACAGCTGCCAAGTTGCTAATGCTATTAAAAATAGCTCTTGCTCCCTAAAAAATGAATTGCTTATTTTAAGAAGACAAGAGTGGCTTGAATCCATCCTGCTTGCGTTTTTCATCTCCTGGGCACAGTGCCAGTGGATCCGAGAAGGCCTGCTTGTCAGATGGGAATGCCATCTGCAGAGACAAGTCCAGGCCTACCCAGGAGCCAGTGTTTCTCGGCCTGGGCTAAGCAAGGTAAGGCCTGAATCATCCCCACGGAACCCACCTCCTGGGAGCCCTGGACTGTGGAGTGTGAGTTTCAAGTGTGTACTCCGCAGGTCACTGGTCCTAAAATGTGTTGCATGTACATAGGGTAGTCACGACGATCCATTGGAGTGCGAAGGCCAATACTAGAGGGCTGGTGTGTGCTTAGTTTTTGACCTAATGAAAATAAGAGAGAAGCTGAACTCTACTGATATTTAATGTGCAAGCTGATGTTGATATACCGACAGGAAGTTCTCTTCCCTTGATGTGGGGTCTGATAGCAGTTACCCCTCTGTTTGTTTGCCATTCTTATGCTATGACACACTACTGTGAAGCTACAGTGTCAAGGATAAACAAAACCGCACACTCATTAAAGTGGTACGGACAGATTTCGGTCATGAGTACAACACTGCAGTACAGGAAAGAGTCTAGCATGAACTAACTCAGCTCTGACTAGTGCCGAAGTGACTGGGTATGTCTAAGGAGAATGAAGGGATGGAGAGGGATGAGCTGGCTCAGAATCAGGGAATTGAGAACTACAGAACATGGGCAGAGGGTCCCTTTGGGTTTGTTAACTGGCACGTCTCAAAGTCAGGCTCCTGCTATCACATGACACTCCATCTCCAGGTGTCACTGAAACAGACAGCAAACTCCTTGGGAGTCTTGAGTTTCCTCAGGCAGGCACTTTAAGGGGGTAGGGACTGCCTAGGGGTGTGGCTTTGAGCTTAGAAATGATGCCAGTGTTAGTTCAAGTCTTTGTAGGCCAAAGACCAGGAGACTATGGCTACCAGGCGTCTGGCTGGGGTTTAGGCAAGAAGAGTCATCAATGTCCTTGCAGACATTAGTATTTTAGAACACAGAATCATTGCAATGCTTTGTGGTGCCATGGAATGGCTGTGAAAATAGATGGTCCAACAAATTTGAGTTAGAAAGTTTAGTCATGAATTAGAAATGTTTCATTTACAAAAAGACAAGCGTTCCAAATTTGGAGAATCTTTGGCAATATCATGGCTGTCAGTAGAACAAAGCAAAACCCATACGGAAACACGTACATCCACACGCAGGTGGAGGAAACAGACCCACAGCGAGAAAGGAACCACCACATGCAGAAGCAGCTTGGCCATAGACAGCAGCATGGGAATATTCCCAGCTGCTTAGGGCCACACTGCATTGCAACTCTGTAGGTCCTCCACATGGGAAATGATCGTAATTATAATGCAGTGTCATAAATTGAATAAAACTCCGATTCTCATAACTTTGATGTTGTTTAGTATCCCGCATCAGATTTTATTCCACATGTACGTAGTCTCTGATTTGCTACAAACATGACACAGTCTGTCCCTGGTTAACATGGCCCAGGCTTGGTTTCCTTCCCTGTCCCAGCTTTAAAAAGTTAGCAAGACCCACAGCTGCCTCTGAGAAGCAGCCTGTTCAGGCCCAGCCTTTCTTTCCTCGCTCTGCATTCCTGCTGCTCCTTTGGGTGGCCCTGTGCTTGCTACTGCTCCGGCCTCTCTTGCCCGTGTGCGCTCTGTTCTAAACCACCATGGCTGCCTCCTAGCCAGGGGTTCCTTGTGGCCGACACCTGGACACTGAGAACAGTAATGACTTGGTCACTGTCAAGACAAGATAAATGCGGGCTTACGCTGATCAGACTGACTGTTTCTTCTGGTGCTGGTCGTGTCTCATTAGCTTCTGCCTGGGTAGTTGCAGTGGGTGGACTCTGCCCTGTCATACTTACTGTCACTGGCACATGAACATGGGTTCTTCTCTCCCTTCAATACTTTTTCAAAGATGCAAACTAAAAATAAGTTTCTGGATTGCTGGAACTGGTGGTTAATGAATGAGCTATTAATAAGAAGGAGTTAGAAATGAACATATCTGCATACTCACTTGTTTAGTGTACTCACTAATCTAGTGTACTCACTTGTCTAGTGTATTCACTTGTCTAATGTACTCACTTGTCTAGTGAGTACAAGACCTCCGCTTACACAGCCATGCAGCATTTTAATCACGTTTCTCTGCATGTATGAATTGGATAAATTCCTTCTCAACAGGGAAATCTACCCTGTGATATTTTTAACTGAATGGAACCCAAGTAGAAAACACATTTCAATTTTGAATGCATAAAAAATAAAAAAAAGCAGAGCAGTGTGACAGGGAAAAAGTGACCCACAAAAGAGAAGTAGAGCCACGTACCCGTGTAAGAAACCCAGAGACACACAGAGCACGGAAGCAAATCTCATTGTCAGAATGGGTGGATTCCTCTCATACAGACGCTGGGGTGGTGGGGACAGTGCCGGATTTGGAACGAGAAGATCTTTGGTTGGTTTCCACCCTTGCCAGTTTTGCCAGCTCATTAATGCATAAACCCCAATGCTCCTCCTTCTGGGTGACTGTCGCACCCTATTACCACGTGCCTGGAACAATCTAGACAGCGACGAGAGGCAGAAACACCTGTTTTAAGCACCATGGCTTTACTGCTGAGTAAGCTGAAGCACAGAGAAGTGAATGTGCCTGAGATCACACAGCTGGGAGGAGGCACCAGAACCCATCTGTGATTTCACTTTCCGAGCAAGTGTTTTAAAGCATTTTCTCCTTCTTTGATATCTCTTCCATTTAAAAATGTCCCACCTCCTTTCCCAGCCTCTCCAGTTGAAGAAGAAAACGGAAGGGCTAAAGATCTTTCAGTGGGGAAGGAGGGCAAAGGAAAGTGAAGAAATAAAGTCAGGGAAACTGGTCAAGATATTCATGTAAAGAAATCCCTCAAGATTTCTGTACCTCGTCTCTTGACTCCTCTCTAGAATTTCTTCTAATTAGGAAAATAGAAGTTGAATATTTTCAATTAGGAAAAAATATTAAAACAATATATCCTTGAAAAAGCATAAGGAGGGCTGGGGATTTAGCTCAGTGATTAGTGTGCTTGCCTTGCAAGCACAAGGCCCTGAGTTCGATCCCCGGCACCAAAAAAAAAAAAAAAAAAGAAAAAAAGAAAATGAAAAAGCATAAGGAAAGTAAAAAGAAAGGCAGGGGAGAGAGAGAGAGAGAGAACGCGCTTCCCTTTTTGGCATTTGTTCAAGTTTAGAAAAGGTAATTAGGAGCAGATTGAAAAGATTTGTCTAGTTTACATTTGTAGACACTCAATAAATACTTGTCAAACAAATGGTTCACTCCAAAAGCCAAGTTTTGCACATTTAACAACATAATATTTCTTCCTGAAGATGAATAGACAGCTCTGGCAGGTGTGTAATTTTGATAAGCCTTCTGATTATTCTAAAGCTTTGCATTTGTTGCCATAACACCAATCTGCCCAACTTTGAGTTTTTTCCACAAAATCTGCAATTCAAGATGAAATTGCTTCCATTCTCAAAAGTGTTTCCCCTCTGCCCCTCTGTGGCTAAATGTGACTTCTTTCTTCTGGGTAAGACTTTGCCACCCCTCCATGGTTTTTGTGGAGGGTAAGGAGCAAAAAAGAAAAGCACCCATAAAGCCAGTGCTCTTGACCTGGGGAGCAAAGTCAAGCAGAGAAGTCATGCCTGAGACAAACTGGGCAACTCTTGGAACACTTCATCCAAGTTAAAAGTAAACATGGTCTTTTCCATGTTTTTCATCCATGTAATTCATCCATGACTCTTGGAAACTTCATCCATGTTAAAAATAAATCCATGACGACCTGCCTGGGAGAAGCCATGATGGCATTACATGTGATGAGTCATGATGGCCAGCGACCTCAGGATGGACCCCAGACTCAGAGGCAACTCCTGAAAGAAGCAACAGGTATTGTGAGCTTGGTTTGAGCTGCGGGGACACAGGGCTTGGGGAACTCCTGGTCAGAGGAAGGGCCATGTGCTTTGCTGCTGTGCTGAGCCCTGCTCTGTTTTTCCTCATTTTATCTTGATTTCTCCTCTCCACTAACCCTCAAAATTTATAACACAAATTTCTATAGTTTCTCTACTTTAGGTCAACTTCCTGCATGCTCTCTTGTCCACCTTCTTCTATCCACTTTCCATGTGGTCATCAGAAAGTTCTTTTTAAAATGCAATTTTGAGAATTGGATAAATTCCTTCTCTACTAAAATCACTCTTAGATCTGGCAACCCTGTTTGATTCTGCAGTGGTGGGTGGTGCCCTTGTACTTTGTCAAAACCCGATATACCAAAAGGGACCCCAGACATAAATTAGGACTCTAGGGGATCCCGATGGGTCAGGGTTGGTTCCTTGATCATAATGCAGGAGCCAGTCTGCTGTGTGGACGTTGTCAGAGAGTGAGGCTGTGTGTATGTGTGGACACTATGTGTGTATGGGAACTTCCCATATTTTCTGCTTGATTTTTCTCTGACCTTAAACTGCTCTAAGAAACAGTCTATTAAAAAGAAAAACCAGTGCTCAGTGGTATCCCATTGCATTGGGGATAAGATAAATCTATGAACATTGTCAGTACCCAGGACAATCTGGTCCAAGTCCTTGGTCTGCTGCTTCTTTCGTTTGGAATGTTCTCCACGCTCTTTCAACTTTTCCTGGTAATTCCTACGCAGTTCAGTGTGCACCAACCCAAGAAGACTTTCTCTGACTACCTGGCCTGGGCTACAGTAGGTCCCCTTGCCAAGACTTCAGAACCCATTAAACTACGTATTGTACAATTAGTTGAATGCCTGTCTCCATCAGAAGGTGCAGTCCATCGGAGCAGGACGATTCCTGACTGACTGATGGCCCTGTGCCCAGCATTCAGGGCAGATGGGCTCAATAATTACGTACGATTTAATATTTACATTCATTTCCTATTCTATCTATTCAAACTTGGAAGGTAGCATATTTACTTCATTTTACAAAGAAAACTGAGATTTAACAAAATCAGATGATAACTCTAAAAAGTAATAGAGCTAGGGTAAGAATTTATACATTTTGAATTCAACTCTCATATTCCTTCCACTATTCTGCCAACCCTCGACATTCAGAATTTATCCAGCACTTAAATGTTATACACATCGGTTCTAACTGAAGCATCTGTAGGTGGTCAGTGACTTTCCTGCCCGTTCTGTTAGCTAACATGCCATAAATTCAGGAAAGTGGCCACTTCTTCCATGCAAACCTCAACCACTATATTCTGAGATTGATGCTGATAAAAACCCAGGATTGCATGCACAGTGCACATGCATGTGAGTGAGCACACATGGCATATTGGCTTTCTGGTTTATAATCTACGAGCAGATCTTAAACATCCTGTGTGTGTCCTAGGGATTAGTAGTTGGCTTGCAGACCTCGTTAAGTAGACTCAGCATGGCAGAGGGCCCCACTTAACAGGGTAAAAAATGAGAGTCTGAGTGTTTAGATATGCTGGTGAAGGAGGGGCTGTCCGGACCCCTCACCTCACTCAGGAGTTCAGGCAGAGGCCAGAGCAGCTAGAGCCTCACATGGGCCTCTTTACAGAGGTGGTGGTGATCAAAAACTAGCAAAAATGAGGACACTGTTGTACTCTTATGTTTAAAAATAAGCTAGTGTTTGAAGAAAACTGACTCCTCCAGATACTGAATTATTTATTTGTTCCACAGAGGACAACAAAAATCAAGGC
Source organism: Hystrix cristata (assembly GCA_004026905.1). Taxonomy (NCBI): domain Eukaryota; kingdom Metazoa; phylum Chordata; class Mammalia; order Rodentia; family Hystricidae; genus Hystrix; species Hystrix cristata. Next base: position 12,594 of record PVJO010020734.1, read on the forward strand.
AAGTGTAAAGAAAAAAAAAGTCAGTATATGGGACATATAGGCAAATATTCCAAAACAAATCAATCTTAAAGGCAAACAATATTAAATTATTTAAAAATCTATTTGACATTCCAGTGAGTCAAGTTCTGTGCTAGATATCATGGATAAAGTATGAGTCATTAAATTCATTTCCTCTGAAGAATTTGTTAAAAATATTACTTTTTAAACTAATTTTCGATTTGATTACAAGTGCCTGAGTTCAGAGAACATTTTCTCATGCTGGAAAAAAGCTAATTCTTCATAATGTAAATCTCACCTATGTCTGATTTCTAGTACTCCACACTCCATACTAACAGGTATTCAGACCACAGCATCCACGCTGAAAAAATAAAAATGAAGTACTGACAGCTCTTCAAAGAAGCTACATTAATTGTGTATTTCCATATAATCTCAAAATACATCCTACCAGGAGCAGTCTTCTGAGAGCTGGAGATGATTTTAAGATTCTTTTCTAGTCGATGACTTTTAAAAGTACATAGTAAATTTAAAAAGTACTGTATTTTCTAATGTAAATACCCCTTGTTGTGCCCTTGGGATATATAAGGCCTTTCCCTGCCTGGTCATCTAGATTCTGCTGTGGTCGTCACCCTTTTGCTGTGAGTATGTGCAACCGTCAAGGCAGGGCAGGGTCAGTCCTGGTGGACCTGGGTGCTCCCGGCCTTTGGGACAGCAGCCGCCAGCCAGGCAGACCCAGAAGTGTTTCCAGCCTTTGGCTCCTCTCACATAGTTGTTTCCAGATATACTTGTAAAAATATTTTTAATATTTCGGCTTTTTATTTAAAATGACTGCGGATTTAGGAAAAACTTGTTAAAAGCTGGAAAGAATGGTAGAGATTTCAACCAGATTCTCCAAATGCTAACATCTGACCAAAGAGCAACTCTCAAAACCAGGAGACCGAGCCCCATCGCTTTCTTCTCTTCTACAGACCTTATTTGCTTATCACTGGTTGTCCTGCAAGGGTTCTTTTTCTATCTGGGACCCACTTCAGGGTCACACATGCCTTCTGGTTGTGAGCTTTCTTCAGACCCTTGTAGCACTCTGGTCCCTCAGTCTTTCTTTGCCGTGATCTCAATGTTTTTCAGAAACATTGGCACTTCTTTGGGTTAATGATCCCCAATTTGGGTTTGCCTGGTGTTCTGTGATCATTAGATTAAGGTTGTGACATTCCGGCAGGCAAGTTGTTCAAGCCTCATTGTGAGCCATTTCGTGCATCCCAGGAGAGGCACACACCCCCTTCTTAGGCATGGTGACTTTGATTCCTTGGTTGTGTTGTGTGGCTACCAGCTGAAAATAGTTTACTCTTTGCAATAAGTGTCTGTGAGAGATACCTTGAGACTGTTGAAGTATCTTAGCTACCAGCATACATTTACCCCCTAATTTTAGACAGTATTGATGACTCTTACTTGAAAGAATTCTTTCCGTTCTGTTTACCAAATGATTTTTCTATTCTCATCATATTGTCTAAGTTTATTAGTTGAAACTTTACTAAACAAAGAGCTTCCCCCTTTCCCCAATGTACTTCCATATGCAATTAAATATTCCTCTTGATTTTGGAATCATAGATGTATTCTTAGTTCTGTTCATCGAGAGGGCCTAGAAACAAAGTCACCCCAATACCTACATGTACAACTATTGCCCTCAAATTCTATGCCATTCTGACTCAAGGTCTGGGAAAGGGAAAATACTAGGTAAGCCTGGAACATTAAGTGCCAGAAAACAAGGAAAATCTTAAAAAGGAATAGGAACTTGTTACAAGTGCATAGATCTACTTTGGAGGGACTAATAATGGCCAAGTCTGGAATAATTTGAGAAAATAATAAAGATGCATTATAACCCAGAATAATGGTTCTCAAACCATGCATGTTAGCCAGATTTATGTTACTGTGACAAAATACATGAGACAATCAACATATAAAAGAGGAAAGGTTTATTTTGACTTATTTTAGTTTTGGAGGTTTCAATCCATGGTTGATTGGTCTTGTTGCTTCTGGGCCTCTGGTGGGGGTAACACATCATGGTGGCAGTGTGTGTGGTAGCAAAGGCAGTTGCCTCATGGCCAGGACACAAAAGACAGAGAGAGGAAGGGCTGGGGTCCCACAGTCTCCTTCTAGAGCACATATCCAGTGACCTAAAGTCTCCTCCTGGGCCTCCCTCTTAAAGTTCCCACTACCTCCCAATAGGGCCAAGCTGGGGAACAAGCCTTTAATTCACAGACCTTTGCAGACACTCCAAACCATAACCTCGTTCCTTGAACTAAAGATTTAAAAATCTTGTTTGTTTTGTTTTGTTTCATTTTGTTTTTGCTGTAGTCAAGAGCGAACCCTGGGCCTTCACAGGGAGCTCACCTTTATTCCCTTTTTTAATTTTTTTTGAGACAGGGTCTCACAAAGCTGCCCAGATTGAGCTGAAACTTGTGATCCTCCTGACCCAACCACCCAGAGCACTGAGACTGTAGGCATGCACCACCATGCCTCACTTCATTTTCTTTCATGAATATTCCTGCCGCCCATCTTCACACCCTCATCTAGGTCTACACTACAGCATTCCTTCAAGAACTCTTACTTTCAGATGAACACAGCTAACCATTTACATATGTATGGTGAACAGAATACAGAAATTGAATCCATAAATTTGTGTTTGAATCTAGTATCTGTCACTCACAGTTCAGCTATAGATAAAGCATTTAAACTCTCTGAGGATCCATAGTTTTAATATTTCTCCCCACCCCCTTCTTCCATACCACCCTCAATTGCTATTGGGCTAGGTTTTTGGATATAACACAGAAGATGGTAATAGGGGCTTTGGAATTAAATTATGCAAATTCAAATCCTGCTTTCCTGCTTACTAGCATGGGGACCCTGCGTTTCTCCATCTGTAAAAGACACAGTAGAAATAACAGATACTTCTTCACAGGGTCACTGGGAGAACTGATGTGAATGGAATAGTCCTCTTACTAGTAGAAAAATACCTATTCTACCTAGTTTTAGCAGAAAACAATAGTTTACTAAAAGATATTATGTTTCTGAATTTTTTTGGAGATCCAGGGAACCAGACTTGGAAGCCAAGAGTGAAATTTGTGTGCATACACACCTCTGCTGTTACAGGGGTTAGATGCTCCCAAACTCCATCATAACTGCCACCACACACAACAGGGGACCCAAATACTTGTGTGTGGCCACCATCTTAGTCGTTCAAATCCAACTCCAAAACATCTCAGAATGCCTGTGTCATGGGTAACGTAGCAGCAAGGGAGTCTAGAAATGGGTCCGTTAAATGTGCCCGCCTCTGTTATAGGCAGACGCACTGGACAAGGGTCCTAATGATTACTAGCTGAGCAGTGTCCCCATGATCCACACTTTGGGTTCTCCACATTTGTCTCATACTCTTTCTCAACCTGAAGATTGCAGACCAATACTCTCCTGCTTAGCTATCCCCCACTTGAGTGAAAAATCTCTCAACCTTTCAAAAAAAGGCCCTCCCAATCTTATTGACCATTTTTTTGTGTGTGTGGTTGTTGTTCATTCATCTTCTAAGTTAGCCTCATCAATACCTACCTAATATCTTTTCACTGTAAACAAAATTGGTAACTGAATCATTACTGGCTTACCTCTATGAAACATCTTGGGGGATGTGAACCAGAAAAGCATGGAGGAAATTGTAGGCCCCTTTTCAACCTTCATTTCTACAGTTGATCACTGGCTCTATTTCAGATTTATAACTTCTGTCCTCTGCTTTCATTCTAGTTTCTCTATGCCCTCAGCTCTCACCTCAGGCAGTAGAGGTGATACAAACTACCTAGTGATGCAAACTTTGATTCTTGTGTGGTCTGGACCCTCGAATGTCTTCAATGCGGGATTTTCTGTAGCTGTCTGTTAACTTTACGACTCAACGTGGCACTAGAGAGAAGATCCTAAAAGATTCCCCTGGTCCAAACACACTAGTACATATCTTCGTTGGGCAGCAGCAACCCCATTGTCCTCTGATTGTCAGGATCCATCATTCTGTCCTTTATTGACTTTCATCCCATGACACGGGAAGAATTAAAAACCTTGGTGGAAATCTCAGCTTCTAGGTCACCAAATCCAACTCTATGTCTCCTGGAGTATGAGCTGCTTCTTCTTTTTTAAAACTCCAACCCTAGACTGTCTGCAGTCATGGGAACAGGAAGTGACTATTTTGTAAATGGGACATTGGTTGCAATAGTGCAAAAAGCCACCCCCTCTTCCACCCCTTTGTTCCCAGACCTTTGTACACTGGCTGTGAAGGAAATGGCATTAAGAGCAAACACGATATCCTGTAGGAAAACTCCAACTTCACAGGTGTCTCCTCGGTACTGTGGAGACTTCAATGCACTAATTTTATTATCTCCAAAGCTTTCTGAGTAAAGCGATGCACACTAAGAGCAGAGAATTCCATCTGTATTAATCATGTCTTTTATTCTCTCTACTTGCATGCACTGGCCTCTGAACCTTGTTGACCTCAGAGAGACAGCCCTTCCCAGAATTAGCTAATCCCTAGAAATAGTAAAGGACTCCCCTGCAGAGCCTGTGAGAAAGGGAAAGATGCCTTCTTTCACGTGCAAACCCAGCTGTCCAGAGTCCACATTTACCTCTTCTATGGGGCTATCACCCTCCAGAACCAGATTCAGAATCCAAATTTTAGACTTATCCTCCCTAATGCTAAAACAGGTAAAGTATTCTTTCATCAAAGAAAATTCTGAGTCTGCACACAAAAAGCATCTGTATTAGTCATGTATTGCTGCATAAAAAACTACTCAAAACTTAGTAGCTTAAAACAACACTTTTTTTTTCCTGAATCCAGTGCACGTGGCTTAGCTTCTGACTTAAGTTTTCCATGAGGCTTCAGTCAGTCAAGCAAAGGGCTGAAGTCTGGTTTCCTCATCTGGGTGTAAGACCTATTTCCAAGCCTCCATTTGCTCACTGATAATCATTTTCTTGACTAAAATCGGTCTTGGTCAGCAGCCACATGAGACTCTCTACAGGGCTCCCTGATGATCTGTCACCTGGCTTCCTCCAGTTGTGTCATCCATAAGAGGGCAAGAGAACACACAAAGTGGAGACCACAGACCCAGTTCTGGAAGCGACATGTCATCAGTTTTGCCATATTCCGTATTCTCATTAGTGTGAGTCACTAATTCCAGCCCTCACCAAGGAGCAGCCCACTCAGGGGGTGAACACGTGTAGGTGGGGGTCAGGGGGGTCCTCTTAGAAGATGCCCACCACCGTGCCTTGAATCGATCATCTTTTCCATTTGGCTTTTCAGTACCAGGGGTAGCCCATCCATCTCAAAGTACCCTTCTTGCCTTCTTGCCTTCTTGCCTTGCTACTAGCCCACTACAGGAGCCTCCCTTCTGTGGGCACAGGCAATAATTTAAGCAAACAGTTCACCATGGCATCTCCTGGATGCTCACTGCCTGTCTTCTAGTACTGGCTGGATCCTTGGAAGCCCAGACCTGAGTGCCCATGTTCTCAAGACTCCTTTGCTACAACCACCTCTTATACTACCTTACTCCTGTTTCAGGTTTGTAGTTGAAGACAACAGAGGGCACTTGAGCTAACATAAGAAAAGAGAAATGAAACTTAATGCTGAGGATTTCTGGGAGTGCCAGTGAATGTGACTTGGCTGAGGAAATGCCCAATGTGGCCTGAGACTGACCTTGTAGGAACCAACTGCCATCAGCTCCTGCCACTTAGCAGTTACGTCACTGCACACTGTTCCACGGAAGTCCTGCCATGCTGACCCAGGGAGGTCAGCTTGCCTTGGCAGACACTGCACTCACCTGGCCTGAGGTCCGTGGCTCGTGCTGCTCACAACCATCGCCTAGACGCAGTGCATTTGTTAATTAGACCCCAGGTCACATGTGGACACCAGCTGCAAGGTGACACACAGAGCTTACCTTCCAGCATCCAGCATGCCGGAGTCACCATACCTGTGGCTACAGCATGGAATCTAGAATAATGGCTAACATGAGATGATCTCTCAGTAAATTATAAAGTATTTCATGTGCTTTTTACCTACTCGACTGACCTATGTCACTACCACGTGCTTCCTGCTCTCACCAGGGACCCTAAAACAAAGAATACATTAGAAAAAAAAAAGACTAACACTATAGAAAGAGGCAGACTGAAAGAAAGGCAGGAAATTAGCATTTATAGAATAAGGGCCCTGTACCATGCTGGATGTTTTCCCCATTCCATCTCCTTTAGGGCAGTCACAGGAACTCCATTACCTCACTGGCCTCTTGGCTGGACTTGGCTAAGAAATGCATAAAGAAATATCTACCAAAGGAACCAGGAGGGGTGGAAATGAGCCTCTGCATGGCAGCTCCTTGCCCAGCTCTTCTCCCAAAGGTTAATTTTTTCTGCTCTCACCTGCCTGTCATCTGAACCTACCCAAGGTCACTGTGCATAATGAAATATTTAACTCCAGTCAGCCTCAAGATGATGATCTGTATGTGACCTCAGAGCCACTTTGGCTGCTGGGTTCTGGTTAAGTAAAGATTAAGCTTTAAGTCTTTGTTCAATTCCTGATGGCTAAATGCAGATACACAGGAAGCTGGAAATAAATTCACACCATTTATACCTCAGTGCACTGTGTCTTGGGTGACCCTCAAGCTGGCCTGGGAAGCTGAGGTACTGTCTTGTGGCTGCATCTCCTACAGACCTGAACTTTCTGGTACCACTTCAGGAGTGGGACACCTGTACTAAAGAGATGACCCTGGGACCACCTGGTGGACACGGGGCATCTGGAACCCCCAGAATCAGCTGCCCCCAGTCAGGAGCACTGTCCTCAGCTGCCCCAAGGTGCCATGTGGAGGCTGTATGTGGCCTGCGATGTAAGACAACCAGGTGTCCTGCTACAGGTACCTAGTTGTGGATTCCCGTCCCCTGAGAAGCCCTTTTCAGGAGTGTGCAGCCACCGACCTGGTCTGCGCGTCTTGGGGCGTGTCGGGACCATTGCTTCAAATTGGGCAGCTTTGTGTGGAGTAGGCGGCCTGGGAGCGGCAACTGAGACAAGCACCCTGTGCTGCTGCTTAGAAGACATTCTTCTGGCTAAGGGTTCATTCATTCTGAAAACATCTTTTTTACAATCGCCAAAATCTTTCGTGATATTTGCTCCAGGAAAGGAAATCTTTTCCCTAAACATTTCTCCCTAAAATGCGTCATGGACTCTGCACTAGTTGCCTGTTTGATCTGTAGGCAAGTTACTTAACTGCTTTGCCTTCTGTTTCCCCACCCATGATGGCTATTAAATTACATTTAGCACTATGCTTATTTCTAGCTCTAACTCTCCATAAGCACTTAGACACATTTGCTGTTCATGTGCTAAAACTTTAGGTAGCAGAATGGTTTTCAAAATGCAGTGGGGTCTCTAATTGGATTTATTATAGTGAATGGAGCAAATGATATACTGGGACAAAATAGTGGCTTTTCACTTACCTCAAGTAAAGTGATCATTATAATAAGCATTAATATTTGCCTGTAATTTTCTTCTTGAACAATTGTGAGAAACTAAGGGTTCATTTTAATCATCCTGCACCTTGTTTATCACATTCTCCATTGTGTATTTAGCATCTAAATTAAATGAATGCATTATCGCAGGTAAATGCATTTGTTTTACATCTTGTACAACATACCACAGTATTAGCAGTTATAAAACACAAATAGCAGTGACATTCGTGTTCTTCTTCCTGAGCTCAGAAAGACGGAGGGGAAAATGAAATAGGATTGCAGTACACAGCCTGGCCAGTTCCTCTCTGCCTGCAGCAAGACCACCTGCAGAACTGGGAGCCTTCGTTGTGGCAAAGTTTTGGCTGAGTTTAGTAAGGTTGGCAAGGCCTTCTGAGCTTCTGGGAATGGAGCATTGGCAGGTGTGAGCCAGATTCGTTCTTAGGCCTGGCTAGTATGGGAAACCGCAGGGCTCTACTCTGCCTCATACAATAGGAGAAGGGCTTCTAGCACTCAGCTTCTTAAGCCCCTGCCCATCATTCTAAGGGAAGCCTACTTCTAGGCCCTCTCCACTGGATGTTCAGAATCATCATGAAGATGGTGATGGAGGCTTAAGATGATGGAGGCTCATTTCTTTATCTAACAACCATTTGTCTGGTACCTTCTATGTGCCACCCATACAATCACTGGTGAGACAGGTCCCTACCCTGGAGAACCTCAAGGTCAAGCTAGATAGGAAGGCAGGGTTGAGGTTTAGCTAAACATCCAAATGAAAGCAACTCCTCTAATCAGGTTCCCGTGTTAGGACATTACCAGTTACAAAAAATGGGAAGTTGACTGGAGTTGTCAAAAATGGGGTGAGGCATTGAAGACAGGTACCTAGGGATGCTGGGTTTACAGGGCACCAGCTTTCCTTCACTGCAGGTTTCTCTCTGCTCTTGGAGTGGAAAAAAGGCTGATGAAGTGAGGAAAGAGAGGGCATGTCATTTATTGCAAAGGCATAAAATCAACAATGATGCAAAGGGATGCAGGACCGAGGGTGGCAGCTACTGCTCAGTGCGCCTCTTTGTTAGTGCAGATCTGGGTAATGGATTAGGCAGGTCATCTGGTTTACCTCCAGCTGTGGATGCACATGAACTTCAGGCAGTTGCACATTCCAAAGATCAATTTGAATGAATCCAAAAAATAAACATCTGTAAGAGAAATCATAAACTGAGCTCGGTCTCTCCAGGGCCAACCTGGAGTGGGAAACCTCCCTAATTCATTTTTGAGGTCATTCGTGATGCATTTTGCCAATTCCATTGTTGTTTTTCTTTTTTCTGCTTTGCTGGGATCTTCTGCGAAGCTTATTCTTTGAAAATGGCATCTGTTTATGTGCCATCAAGAAAGGCGACCTCTTGCTTAAGGGGGAGAAACGTGTGTGTAGGGCGCTGTCTCCTGTGAGCAGTGGGTGTAGGATGGCCGGAGTCTGTGACTAGGGGCACTATCCTGGCAGTGAGATGATATCACTTGCACAGAAGAGCATTTTGCCCAAACCTAAACACTTCAGTACAACATTTTATTCTTGTCTAGGCATGCTTGTGTCCAGAGAAATCTATTTGTAGTTCTGGGAACCAGAAAAAGAAGACATTTTAATAGAAGAGAAGACAGACTGTGATGTTTCCAGGGTTGGGGTGGGGGTCACTACAGAGTTAGTATCTGTCAACCTGCGTCAAGGTGAGAATCTCAACCTGGCAATGCAGGTCCCAAGGGGCTGCCCCTTTATGCAAGAAGAAGGCAATTGCCAAAGCCTCGCACCTGAACTTGGGTTCCTGCAACCACTTAACACAGTTTCCTCCTCTGAGGCCCTCTGCAAGGGAGAAGGGACGTGTGGGCACTAATGAGCTAAGACAGGAGTGTTGAGATGGGAAAGAGGCGACGAGGGTGGTGGCACCAACCTGGCTTCCTCCGAGTCCAGAGCTTTGGTGCAGCCACCACAGAGAATGGTGCGATGGCTCCTCAGAAAGAGAGCTAGTGTTTCCATAGCACCCAGCAATCCATGTCCTAGCATTTCTGCAAAAGACTGGAAAGTGGAGATTCAAATGGATATCTGTTCACCACATTCACAGAAGCGTTGTTCCAAATAGCAAGAAGGTAGAAACAACCCCGGCGTGCACTGATGGATGAATGGTAAACAAAGCGCAATGTATACATGCAATGGAATATTGCTCGGCAGTGAAATGGAGTAAAATTCTCACACACAGATGAAATTTAAAGATATTATGCTAAGTGAAATAAGCTGAGCATAAAAAGGACAAATATCGTATAAGTCTACTTACATGAGAGATCAAAAGCAGGCAAATTCATAGGGATCGAAAGTGGAATGGGGCAGCCAGGAGCCGAGGAATGAAAGGAATGAGGAGTTAGTAATTAAGGGTGCTGAGTTTCTGTTCAGGATGATGAAAAAGTTCTGGAGATTGACGGTGGTGATGGCTGCAGAATAATGTGAATGCTCTTATGCCACAGAACAGTACACCTAGAAATGGCTAAAATGGTAGATTTTTATGTTTCGTATATATCATCCCAGTAAAGAAAGTGAAAAGCTTGCTAGACCATGGACTAAAATCGAGTCAGTGTGGTTCTGGGGAGAACAAGCGACTCTGAGAGCAGAAATCTCAGGAGGGCCGAAGTCAGACCCACTTGAGAAGCTGTCCCTTGGCGCCAGAGCCCTGCACTGTCAAGAGAGGTCCTGTATGCCGTGTGGAGCCCCGAGCCCAGTGCACGGCTAGCATGTGACAAGCACCAGCTGGTGCTGTGGTTCTGCATCTGCATTAACAGTCTTGCTTAGAATGCGTACTGCATCTGACCATTTATACACAGATTCTTTTTTTTTAAATTACTCCTTCAATAAAAGATAGTTTTTAAATAAAAGAAGCAAAAAACCCTCAAAATCATCAATAACCTGATCAAGCAATCATAGTAATTGTCATATTTTGATATTTCAAACTTTTCTACTATTTGTGTACTTAGAAAATAGAATTATACAGTATGTATTATTTTGCAATTTATCTGTTTCAGTTAGTTCATTTGCTCAACAATTATTTATTGAGCAATTACTATGTATCTGATTTCCAGGCAGCAAGATCAGCAAATGCAAAGGCCCCCAGGCAGATATTTTCACTGTGAATATTTTCTATGTTCCTATGCCTTTATCCCTTTCCTATCAAAATTTTGATCTCGTACATAGACATAACGTAATTTATTTAAGTTGAGGATATTTGAACTGTTCTCAGTTATTCTTGTCACACACAATATGACAATGAAATTCTTGCTTACAAATCCTGAGTCAGGCTACTTTTCTACCACTCTTACTTAGTGCCCAGTGGAATACCTGGCAGGTGGTCAGAGCTCCCTAAGTGTTTGTTGAGTGACTAAATCTATCATCACTGCCTTAAGATAATACTAGAAGCAGAGTTGCTAATTTAAATAAATGCTTATGCTTGCACAGTACTTTGAAGCTTAGCTCTGTTCTGAAAGCTTTAAAAACATCGATGGACTTGCTCTCCTCTGCACCGTGTATGGAAGGTGCTGGTGTGATGTTGTAGTATGAGTGAGGAAACAGGCACAGACTGAGCAGCTTGCTCAAAGCCACACAGCTGGCGTGCGGCTGGCACATGGCAGAGAGTTTCAGCCTTGGCCGCCTGCCTGCTGGAGTCTGTGCTTTTACCCCTGAGCCACGGGTCCCAAGGATTGTACAGCAAGGCTGTGGTGTCCTGAACCACACCCGTCCCTCCCAGTTCACAGGCCGAAGCCTGTCCCCAATGTGACTGTGTTTGAAGACAGATCTGTGAGGGGGACAAAGGTTAAATGAGACCATAGGGTGAGGCCTCATCAGACAGGACAGGGGGCTTTAGATGGGGAGTGGGGGGGGGTCTCTGCGCTCCCTGGGGAGAGAGGACAGGTTGAGAAGGGAGCTGTCTGCAGGCCAGGAAAGGCCTCACAGACTCGGGCCTCCAGAGTGTGAGAGATCATTTCTATTGTTTGAGCCACCCAGATTGCCTAAGAGGGAGCCCCAAGACACCCACCATTGGAGGTCTTGGTGCTGGCTTGGGCTCCAAAGAGCTGCTTCTTGGGTTGGGCGCTGTCTACTGGGTTCTCCAGCTGCTGACTAGGCCACTTTCCTGCCCCAGGTGTGGTTTGCTGCTTAGTGCCGACTTTCTCATCAAAACCTTGGCTCTTCTTGACAATAATTCTAGTTTCCCAGCTTTGTGAATCTTCCTGCTTTAGCTTGTCCCCAAGATGGTCCCACATTAATCAGAAGATCTCTTACTTGGCTTTCCCAGAGTCCTCAAAGAAATTAGTGACATTCTGCCACTGCCATTTTCTCCATTTATCATGCTCTTTGAGCTCCTGGGTCATAGGGACACGGCAGGCTAGTGCTGTAAGGGGTCTTGGAGACCACATAGTCCTGTCCCCTCATTTGCTCAATGAGGAAACAGAAATGACTTTGTCTAGAGTCATGAAGCTAATTCATGGTAGGTCAGAATACAGACCCGCACACAGCCTTCTTCTGGGGGCCTCTATCATCATGTATCCTGAATTGCCTCTGTGGTACAAACCTCGCTGAACCAGCAGGAGATGCTGTGTTAACATGAGTGCCAGAGTCATGGCCAAACACCCCCACTTCACCAGAGGTGTCCTTGTGTAAGAGCTGTGTACATCACAGTATAATCCGTGACTGGCCTGCCATAATCACGGCAGTGATACAGGATCCTCCCCTGTCATTGCATTATAGATCTTTCAGCTCAAGAGAGACAGTTGGGAGGAAAGGACCCAAATTCTGTGCCTATGAAATATAAATAAGATGATTCGTGAATTCATTACATGCCATCAATTTTGAATATCATTAACATTTTAACTCTATTGGGCAAACACATTCACCAACTCAATAGTTTAGGAGCAAGAATCTGATTAGCTTTTCTATCTTCTCATTGGGGGCGTATGCTAGAAGCCCTCGGGGAATCTATGTGGATGTCAGGGGAGAAGGCGAAAAGTTTCCCTTTCTGCTCTGAGGGTTGTGTGACCTCAGACTCGCTCCCACTGTTGGTTTGAGGGGGTCAGCAGGTGTTGTCCTATTGGTCATGGTCTCACGTAGCTGCAGACAGAGCTGCAGAGCAAGTAGATATCACGATATAGGATTTCATGGAGCTAGTTGTGTCTTTGCTGGGTGGCTCTGCTTCTCTTGACTCTGGTGTGACTTTGAGCTTCTTTGCTTATAAATATTGCAAATACATTTTCTATTCTTGAGTCAGAGTGCGCAATAGCATCAGCAACTCCTAGGAAATGTTGGACATTGTGATGACCAAGAGAGCAAATGTGCCAAGACAGAGCAGGAATTTGTGTGGGCCCTGGCCACTGTCGCGGAGGGTGGCCTTCACGGTAGCAACATGCAGGGGAAGAGAATGTCTTTCAAGGGCCCAAGACCATCCAGAGAAAACCCAAAGACTACTGCCAAGATACTGGGATTACATCAAAAAAGAAATAAAAGGAAGTATCTAGGAATAGAACCATCCTTTTTCTTCTCTTCCTCCTCTGACTTTGTGATAATCACATAGTATTTTCTATAAATTAAACATCTTAATTCTACATTAGGAATATTCCTAAAATACATTCCTATATGGCAGCTAGTACCAACCAAGAAATTACTCTCCAGATGTAATTGTTCCACATCTTTAAAACTGGAAGTTTTGGGACTTGCTCATAAAAACAGTAACAGAAAAAAATAATGGTCAGTGACCTCCAAAAACAGTCTGCCCAGGTAATAAAAAACTGGGCTAAAGGGACCTGAGAGCCCCACTCAGGAAGCTGGGCAGGAAATTGCAGTCGAGTCTATGAGGTTAGAGGCCTTTTCCTGACCAAGCTGAACCACCAACAATTCCATCCGAAGTTGTCTGTTTATATGTCTCTGGTCCTGGCCAAAACTGGAAGCAAAATTTTTTAAAAACTGACAATTTGCAAAGGAGACATTACAGAAGGTATAATTTCTCTAGCATGGCGGGGGGCAATGCTGCTCTCTTGGTATCACATGGCCCAAGGGAGCAACCTTCCTGCAGAAGAGCCAAGTCTCCCAGCTCCCAATGGAACCTGGATTGTTCACAACTGCAAACTGGAGCAGGAAGAAACGTTGCCAGTTCAGCCTATGCAGGCACCACTTTGCTCTGATTTGGATCTGAAATGTTCCCTTAAGGGACATGTGCTGAAGGTCTGGTCCCCAGCCTGTAGCATCACTGGGAGGTCAGTGGGTCCTTCAGAAGGTAGGGCCTGTAGAAAGGAAGTGAAGACATTGGGGCCTGCTCTGGAAAGGAATTTGGGGACCCGGGCCCTTTCCTTTCTCTCTCTTTTCCTGGATTCCATGAGGGAAACAGTGTCCTGCGCCATTCGCACATGATGTTCTGCCTTACCACAGGCCCAAAAGCAACATGACCAACTAGCATGGCCTGAAGCCTCTGAACTGTGAGACAAAACAAACCTTTGTTTTAGTTACCTTTTTTTAATTGCTGAAAAAAAATAAACAACACCCAAAGTTAAAGGAAGAAAGGTTTATTTGACTCACAGTTTGAGGAGGTTTCAATTCGTAGTTGGCTGGCTCCAAGGCAGGGTGGCATGGGAGAGGGCACTGCAGAGGAGAAACAGTTCATGGCAGGCAGAAGGCACCAAGGCAGCAAGCAGCAACAACAAGCAACAACCCTCTTGCTGTCCCTTATTTTATGTAGGCTACCGACCTTTAGGGCGGGTAGCACTCACACCCTTAATCCTAGCATCACACTGTGAATCAGTCCCAGCATCACACACCCTAGATCCAGCTGCCTCTGAAAAGCCCCACCTATGACCACATGAGGCTTTATGGGGACATCTAGGTACAAGTTATAGAAACCTTTCCTCCTTTTAAGTTGTTTTTCTCAGTGTTTTGTCACAACAATGACTAGCTAGTCACAGCAGACTAGCACACACGTATTATATAATGAACATGCTATAAAATATACAGTGCATATAGTATGCAAATAAGCTGTGCTGTGAATCACAGATCACCTAGAAGTCCTAAATTTACATGTAATTAATCATTTTATAGAGCACTCTTGTTTTTTAAATAGTTATCATTATAAGCTTTCTTTAAATAGCAGTATCACATTTGATACATTCCAAAATGGCACATTTATATTCATATATACTTTTCAAGAGAACATCTATTATGTGTAAGAATTTTCATGAGTAAATAAGCTGTAGGGAGTGTACAGATTTTACTTGCTCATCCAATTATGTTTTTTTTTTTTTTTTTTTGTGGTGCCGGGGATCGAACTCAGGCCCTTGTGCTTGCAAGGCAAGCACTCTAATCACTGAGCTAAATCCCCAGCCCCTTATCCAATTATGTTTTAGCAAAATTAATTCTACAATTTAGAGACAATACATTTATTATCTTACATGGTGATTTGGGGGGACAAGAAGTGAGAATACATACAAATATGATGATTTCTCCACTGCCTCTTCCCTTTGAAAGATCAGTAACTAGGTAATTGAACTAAAGTAAAACTTAGTAGAGATGTGAAATCGTGTTTCCTCTCTGTGTTCCTGCTGTGCGTGGGCCCTGCCCGGAAAGCCACAGCCCCTGTGCTGGGTCCAGCCATGAGTAAGGCTAAGTCAGAGTAGGAACAGCTTGGTCCAGAAGCAACCATCTCCCTGTCATGCAGCCCACCAGCCGGTGGCATGCTCCCACCATCCCCACTACCACGCTGCAGTCCCAAGTGATCACCGTGTATTTTCTCTGCATGAAGACTTTATCAGTTAAAGTCCCTCCCCCCAACACCAACAACACATTAACCTGCTTGCTCTTTTGCATTACATAGCTTGTCACTCATGGTGGTGGGCCTCAGAGAATGAAGTGAAGCAGGTGAAGTCTAGAGGGCCTGACAGGAAATGGTACAGAAGGAGATTGGGTAAACAGAGCAAAGAATGTGCCGAGTCTAGGGATGAGTCTAGGGAAGCGAAGGGATGCCAGGAAACATCTATGACTGGGAACACGCCTGGGACCTGAATTCACAATTCTAGTGAAGATGTGTGGCCCATGGCCAGGTCCCTCCAACCACGGTGCTCTAAGGTCTGTTCAGATGAGAGACACTAAAAGCTCAGGAGACCTGTAGCGGTGATGTTGCTTTTCCCTAGTTTGGTGCCTGGGGAGGGCAAGAAGGCAGATGAGGCCACTGTCGAAAGCACGGCATTCAAATTAGCCGAAGAGCTGTTGAGCTTTGAGTAGTTTGAAGCCCCTGATCTTGGGTGTGGTGATCTTCCTGGCACCTGCCTTTGTTTCTACAGCAGGACCTCTTTGGTTTTTGTGTTTTGGGTTTTTTTGTGGGGGGCTCAGGGTCTCTGTATGAGTTCAGACTGGCCTTGAACTCACTATGTAGTCCACGCTGGCCTCAAACTCGCAGCCATCCTCCTGCCTCAGCCTCCTAGGTGCTGGGATTACAGGCTTGGGCTACCATGCCCAGCCCTCTCTTGCTTTTGACTGTCTCTTCTTCTTTCCCTGTTCCACCAAGAAGGCATGCTTTTCTTCATTGTGTTCCTAAATTCACTCACTCACAGTAGCCACAGTAGCAGCAGGGCAGTGTTAGAACAGGTTGGGACACTGATCACCGTCCACAGCCTCTCAGTAATGTGACTGCCCACTCAGGAGGTGCTCAGACGATCCAGCCTCTGGATTCAGTTTCTGCTTCTGGTTGCTTCTGGAAGGTTTCTGTTATGCCTGTCTCTTCATTTCTATTGCTGACAACAACAGGACAGTTTGAAGAATGAGTTCAATATCTTGGCCATTTCAGACCTATCATTAATTTCATGCCAGTCTGATTTATTAGAGGGACTGCTTCAGTATCTCTTTTCCCCTGATGCATTAGTAAAAACCCTTTCTGTTCCTTTAACCTTTTTACCAGCATTATCTCCACGGCTGCCTCCAAGTCATACCTGATATTGTTTTGCTCACACATTTTTCTCTCTTTCAAGTCTCAGCATGGATTTTCCTAACCGAAAGAGCTACCCAGGATCATTCCCCAAATGACAGCAGGAATTTTAAGGGTTTTATGTTCTTTCTCCTTGGTGGGATTGTTTTGTTTCTGGCTCTTGATTATTCCAATAGGCATTTGGGTCTCTCTCAGGTTTGGTCTCTCTCTGTGACCTGTTTGGGAGGTGGCACACACATGCCTGCTTCTAATGTGGTCTTGGAGAGACCTCATCCCCCAGGCAGCCGGTGATATTGGGAAATCAGCACTGACTCATGTTGGAATGGGGTTGCTGACCTGGAGGTCATCGTGGGGGGTCTTACTCCCACTCTGGAACAGACAGTCCAGGGAAGCATGGACACTTGCCTGCTGTGTTTTCTACCTGCCATCCATGAAGACAAAGATGCCACTACTGTTAAAGGGACCAATTCTACTCTGGGTGTCCCTCAGGTAGAATCAGGACAAAACAGACACGCAGGTAAATCCACCCTCGGCCTGCCTTTCCCTACATGGCTGCCGTGGAATGTCACCAGTGCCCCTCCTAGATGACTGCTTGGCTAGGAGGACCCAGGAGCAATGGGCTCTTGACAAGGCTGGGGTGGAGTGGAGGGTTTGGAAACAGAGGAGTCAGAGTGGATCCTCCTGGCGTATGCCACAAAGCCGGCCACTGCCTGCCGTGGCCTGCCAAGTGGCAGCAGCCAGATACACATTCTGTTCCAAATCCTTCCTTCCTGAATGATTCTAAAAAGACTTGGAAGACAGAGGGGAAGACGGAGAGCAGACCCCTTCTGCAAGCCCCTGGGCTGGAGTGTGATGTGGTGAAGGGGCATTGACAAACAAGTCATCAAACAGGATATGAAATAGACGAGCATGACTGAGCTACGCTGTTTTGTTCACTGAAAGTGACTGGAACATTATGAAATCTGCCTCAAATGTCACTAAGGGATGGGAAAGGGTGTGGTGGAAGGAAGTGGGAAAACCTTTTGTATTTGAGATTATGTTGAATTTAACCAGCTCATACAGCTGCCTGCCTGTGTCCTGAGGGCTGTCCCTTGGGGTAGGGCTGTCCAGGCAGGTAGAGGTAATCCCAAAAGGGCTGGGGACACTGAGGCAGCGGGTGTAGAGACAGAACTGGAGGTCAGGTCCTTGGGCCATTGTGCCGGGGGGACAGAGATGAGAGACGGGAGAGGGGACTGTGTGCACAGGTCGGCCGCAGCCTGGGTGGACAAACACACAGGGCGCTGGAGTAGGATGGTCAGCTGAAGGATCTGCTGGGCAGAGGCTCGGGGCTGAACACCTGAGCCCCTCTGAAACCCAGCGTCCCCACTGCCCGCCCAGGGACACTTGGACAAACACCCAAGCTGTGGCCTCCCCTCACCTACCAAGGGCAGGCAGGTCTAATGCTAACAGCAGTGAGAGTAGCTACTCATTCTCGAGGGATTCCTATTTATTCTCCATACTGACCATGTGCACAGGGTGGTACTATTATCAACCTTTTTTCTGAGGAAGACACTGTGGCCCAGAGAGGGTGGCAGGATAGTGCCCATGTTCATCCTGTGTCATCCTCCACAATGGTCTCACAAGTGAAGGTCTTCTGAGGCTCACTCAGTAAATTAGGAAGCAGTTTCCGGAGGGCTGAGCTCCTCGCCCAGGGGCTCAAACCTGCCAAGTCACAGAGCCAGGAAGCAGCAAACTGACGGCAGGGCCCTTCCTCTAAACATCTGTTCCCAGGTGTCTGGACAGTGCACTGCACCCAAGAAGGAGCAAAACTGCAGTGAATTCCACACCTGTGTTTCAATGTCCATGTGCACACAACATCAGGAAATACAAGTCGCTTTACATGTATGGAGACAGGAGCATGGGCATTTTCTGACATGTCTCCTCCCTATCCCGTGGTGGGCTGTCTGTGCACCCTGGTATGATCGCCTTTCCTGTGGGACATGCTTCAGCCTAGTCTGGAGGTTGTGTCTGGACTCCAAAGCACACGCACTTCAATGGTTGGGTCCTTTGCGCCACAGGACCAAAGCTCAAGGGAGGACACGAGGCGAAGGGGAAGGGAGAGAAGTGGTTTATGCCTTCTCTGCTGAGTTGGCTTCAATGCCAAGGACTGCACAGGTCTGAATCTTGGTGGTGAGATATGGATAACCACTAGACGGCATGCTCTTCCTACAGAAGTGTCCAGTCAGGCCGCGGTAGAGGAATGAATCCTTTGCACAGGGAAGTGGTGGGAAGCTCTGGTTAGCATGCTGTCAGCAGAGCTTGGCACGAGCTCACAGGGCCACTGAGCAATGCCCCTTCC
>PVJO010020735.1:0-31074 GCA_004026905.1 Hystrix cristata
AAGAAAGAAAGAAAGAAAGAAAGAAAGAAAGAAAGAAAGAAAGAAAGAAAGAAAGGAAACAAGCCTAATGCATACTTAGAAGGTCCACTTACTGTGAGTCTGCTGAGGTTTGAGGAGAGGTAGTAATTACTCAGCATAAAACAGTCCTATTCTGTCTCTATTTCTGTGGCACAGCAGTAAACACACAGGAGAGTTACAGAGGTGTGAAAAGACTTTACCAATAAGACCACAGGTTCTCAGGCTAAAGATAAGTGAAGGTGTTTCTTTGGACTATCTTGAAGAAAATGAGAAAAGTGAAAATTAAGCCCACTTAAAGCAAATTACTGACAGGTACATAGATTCTGACTGCTGTGTGATGCCCAGGAGTAGAAGGCACAGAATCATAATGATAGATTCCAGAGAACAAGCAGGGGTCAGATAGGAATCTTAAAACCAACAGAGAGTAATAGTTAAGGATTTGAGATAAAAGGCTCAATTTTTGTACAGATGTATGCTTTTAAACCACCCCCATACAAACTGAAAATGTTTCCATCCTTCTTATACTAACACTCAGAGAGTAATTGAAGAAGGAAAATATGTTATTTTCTATCATCTAACATATCAGTATTTTTAGGGATACTATACAGCTTTTCTCCCAGAATATTTTCAGCACAGCACTTACTATTGTTTGCCATATAAACAAATAAGAATATGACAAACATGGCTCATGCCATTTATTTTGTTTTTAAATCTAATTTTTAAAGATAACATTTGATTTTCTCATAAAATGAATTCAACCTGAATGACAATACATAAAGTAAGAGCAAGAATCAAACATAGGAATAATGAGCAGCCTGGACAAGCTACTCAAGGGTTGAACAACAGCAAACTGGAGCCAGTTGCATGGAAGATATTAGGGGAATTCACCCCAAGGAGCAGAGAGGTGCAGAAGTCAGCCACCCAGGACTCCCCTAAAGAATATAGGTTGCCCACAACTTTTAGGATTTTTGCTAATATGCTAATAGAAAAGTTATGCTAATAATGTGATTTATAGTGGGTACCATGGCCCATAAGGTGTCAGCCTGAGCAACTGCAGCGGGTATAATGGCTAAGGATAGATGCATGTCTGTGTAACCAAGTCTTATGAAATTCTCTGGACCCCGAGAATTCAGTGAGTGCTGTGGCTGGCAGTAGTCCATGGGTGTGGTCACACATCAGTGCTAAGAGACATCAACCTTATCCTTGTAACTCCACTGGAGGAAGACCCCTGGATGCTCCACATCTGGTCTCTCCTGCCGTTGTCAAATCCACTTTTGTTGTGGCTAACTCCAATCTGCATCATGTAACAGGAGTACAACAGGATGGCCATGTTCTGTGAATCTTAGTGAATCCTTGAACCTGAAGGTTATCTTAGGTACCTCCTGCTAGCAGATGTTCTCAAGAGAGACATGGGAGGCTCCCACCTATAACTGCAGCATACACCCTGCTCCATCATAACCCATGCATTGTGACAATGTGGCTGTTCGAAGGAGCAGAAGCAGCGTATTCCATGTTTTTCCATACGGAAAGCATAGAGCACTCAAGGACCTGAAACCACTTTCTTTGTGTGTTACTATATATGTAAGGAAGGATTTAAAATAGCATTAGAAATGAATGATACAGACTGCCATCTGAAGCAGTGTGGTGTCACAGCCCACTATAACTCCCCTGGGCCAGCAAAGAGTCTTGGATATGATTGCTGTGAGTCTCCATGCCGCAGTGTGTTTGATATTTTCTGAGCTGCGATATGAGCCATAGTGGATCCCAAGGGATCCACAGATTTCCCTTGGTAATTTGGAAGTTCCCTTTCTGTAAGGGAGAAGGACAATTTCCATGTAGCCCATGTGGTCCAGGTGAAATAAGCCTCTGACGTGAGTCTGAGAGGCATCGCGTTCTCTGATTCTTCAGAAGCTTCAGGGGAGGGAGGCCTGGTGGCAGGCTCGGGGCACACACTGAGGGTGAGCCATTTGGGGTTTGGGAGCATTTATGAGTTCATGGCTTGCTTTCATTTTACTATAAAACATAATTATCAAATATATAAACAAAGTGAAATACTTCACTGATAATCACAGCAATTAATTACACAAAAGGCAAATACACAAAATACATCATAAGAGACACGGAGTTGCATGTGTGTTTGAAGAGATTTGGAGAAAGCGCCTTTCATTACCAGCCGCCAACCTGCATTTAGAGTGGCACCCAGCTCTAAAAGAGCCATTTGACTTTTCCGAGGATAATGCAAAGCTCAGTGACACACAGACACAGATGACATTACTTTGTTTAGACTTCTAAAGAGCACTTCATATAGTATTGGAGATGAAAAGACATTTTGAAATGCAGTCTCTTGGGGTTGTCAAAATCAAACAAAATGCATTGAAAAGTGCCTAAAAGAAAGACACAAAGCACCTTGATTTTGTGGTCAGTCCAAGGCACTCTTCTCCATGGCATTTGTTAATTTTTTATGTATGCATTCATCAAATATCTAACATTTTGAATCTTTTCTGCATGGGGATAATAGTAGCTCCCCATGCTGAGTTCAGGAAGGATCTCACTTCCAGGTAACAGGCGGAGGAGGCAGTTTAGAACCCGGATCCCAGGTGCTCCTTGTTTCATATGCTACTGACAAGACTCAACACAGCCATTGTTCGTGAGTGAAAGGGCTGTGTACACACAGATATGACTGTATCATGCCCCCCTCATGCCCCTAAACAGATCGGGTGCAGAGACTCTGGGTCCTCTCCAGCACTCAGATACAGGTCTGTCACGGAGAGCAGCCACCTGTGCACGTGGGAAAGATTCTCCTCTGTGGGATAAGGTGTGTCACACTCCCACAACCCCACGTACATGGGAGGAGCTCCGTGATGCCTCTAAAGCGTAAATTCTACCTGCTTTTTCACCTTGCATTTGAGAATGTCCAAAGCCTTGCAAAGATGCTATAGTAACGGTGAATTACAGAGAAAAGTTGGAAAAACTTTGTTTTGGATCAAGTTTTCATTGGGACAGAGTTTTGAAAAATGCGACTCACAGATCAAACCATAATCACCCGGCTTGTTCATGGCTTGCTCTCTGGTTTCCCTCTGACAGCAGAGCTGAAGTGGTGGGACTGAGTCCATATGGCCTGCAAAGCCAACACAGTAGAGTATTTATCATCTGGTCCTGTATCGAAAAGTTTATTGATCTTTGTTCTATTTTTGAAAGTTTTGACAGTTCACATTTTGAAAGTTTATTTTAAAAAGAATTAAAAAAAGATTAAAAATAAATACTGTGCATATAATTTTGCTATTTGTGTAAATGGTACTTAGATGAACGATAGATGTGGTAGACATATACAATGTATATATGTGATATATGTATAATTTATAAAAAAATTATACATATGTATATGATAGTGTATATTTCCATTAGGTTAAAAATCTTGTAAACTAGAAGTGACTCCCCAAAACCCAATGAAAAACCTAGATATTTAAAAATTATCTTTGTAAATTAATGATTTTTTTATTTTTTTATTTTTTTTTGGTACTGAGATCGAACTCAGGGCCTTATGCTTGCTAGGCAAGCACTCTAACCACTGGGCTACATCCCCAGCCCTAAATTTATGATTTTTGTAAAAGAATATGATAAATTAATTTTCAAGCCAGAAAAGCAATAAAAGACAATAGTATATAACATATTGTGTGAAATAAATTTCTATGATTACTTAAAAATATTAGTCTTAGTCCTTACAATAGAAATAGGATCCAAGACTTTCTATTTTCTCCCTCCTTCCTTCTTGCCCCCTCTCCATCTCCCCCTCCCCCCACCACTCTCCTCCCTCCGATTTAATATAGCACTTCTCCAATGATTTGGCACAATTTCTTTCTCTAACAGGAACTTAAGATTTTGGATCTATTAGCAGTGCATACATTATTTATTAACTTGCATCAGGAGTAATCTTGCAATTGGCAAGCTCAGAAAGCTGCAGAAAATGATCATACCACCGCCATAGCCTGCAATGCTTCTCAGCAGTCCATGACAGATAAAAATATTGAAAAGACAGCTTTCCTTCCTGACGTTTAGGCATAGGAATATAACAAATTGCTTGTTTCATTCACAATTTCCCCTCTGTCCATGCAGCAATAACGTGTGCATTAGCATTAAGGCTTAAAAGTACATAAACATCCATCTCAAAATGCTCTGGAGGCGCATATGAAATATTATTACATGTCAGTTAGGGGAAACACAAAGTGTCCCAAAACAGTAGGTGCAATGCTGTAAACTTTGGCAGGTAGTCCATAACGATAAGTCATGGCATCATTGTTGGGTTACACAGTTCACCTGTGATAACTGATGACAACAGAAGTTATTCTCAGCATCGGGCCTCCAAGTGCACTACTTGTTTTATGTGCCTGCTGCTATTCTTTAGGGAGCAGTAAAAATGCACATGTTTGGGACTTCATTTACAACAGATGACAGCTGTCTGAGGAGCAAGCGATGCATCAGATAAATTGAGTGTGTGTGTGTGTGCGTGCGTGTGTGTGTGTGTGTGTGTGTGTGTGTGATAGGTGAGGATGGATATGGTGTGAGTAGCACGGCTGGGGCCAGGGATGACAATGTAGGAGATACAGGGAGGAAAACCCAATTGAGAAATGGTTGAAAGAAGAAGAGTGTATTTCAGGCCTAGAAATGAAATTGTAAAAGGAGAGGCCTAAAGCACGTGAATTTGGATAGAATATTTTCTCTCCTCAAGAGTAAAGCCCAGGTCCAAATTTTCTATGTAATTGCAGTTTCTCAGCATATCATGTGTTTTATTAAAGTAACATGAGCATACTTGACCCATTTGACTGACGTGTTTCGACGGCTGCCTTTGGCTGGCTTTCATTTAAAAGTAGTAGAAGATTATTTTGTTTTATGCTTATTTTGGCATGAAACAGAAACAAGTACAGCACAAATGCTGAATGCATATTTAGAGTCTTTGGAAATAGACAATAGTGGAAAATGAATCCTACTTTTAAGGAGGCAGTTTAAATTTTAGTCTGCTAACTATAATTTAGGTTTGACATTATGTAAAGATGCCTTCGTGATTCAGGGATTTTTTAGAAGCTGGTTACCTTAGTGATTTTATTTATCACTCTGATACTTTCTGACAGTTGAAATGTGCTTGGGTACACCTGCTGGCATTTGGTAGTTTTAAAGTAGGGAAAACTGAAAGCAAGTTGTTTCTATGACACTGATCTTTGAATTTCTTTCCTATTTTGGCAAGTGATGATCAAATAGTATAGGTAATCTTATTGAAGGATTTTGTCTTAATATTTAGAGATGTCTCACATTAAAATCAGCACTCTTAGTTTCATACATTAGATGTAGATATATACATACATAAATCTGCACCCACAAAAACGTGCGCAAGCACACACAGACACACAAACATCTTTAGAAAATAATGTACATGCTGTGAATCCAGATATCAAATCATACTGGAGTAAGGAAAGATTTATGTTGTAAGAAGGGAAATCTAGCCTGATGTGGTGACACATATGGGTAATCTCTGAACTCTGGAAGGCTGAGGCAGGAGAATCAAGTTTGAACCTAGGCTGAGTAACTAAGGGTCTTAGTGAGATCCCATCTCAAAATAAAAAAAAAAAAGAGTAAAAAAGAGTTGGAAATGTAACCCAGTATGAAAAAACCTCAGTTCAATCTCCAAAACCAAAGGGAGGAGAAAAAAAAAGAAAAAATTGGGGGTGACTTATAAGGTGCATTGAATTCAGATTATATCTTCACAATTAAAGTAAATCTATTAAATGGTAAAAATTTCATCAAACCAAGCAAATTTAATGAGTTATTAATAATTGCATTCAATATTTGAACCTTGAAGGTATGCTCCCAAGGTATGTCAAATTTACAGATATCTATAGATGTAGTTGTTCACACCTATAATCCAAGTATGTCAAATTTACAGATATCTGTAGATGTAGTTGTTCACACCTATAATCCAAGTACAGGGGATGGTGAGCCAGGAGGATTACTTGGAGTTCAAGGCCAACCTCAGCTATATAGTGAGTTCAAGACCAGCCTAAACTACAGAGCCAGAATCTGTCTCAAAAAACAACGAAAACTCATGGGCTTCTATAAATTAGACTATCTTTGCTTGTGGAGATTAAAAAAATAAATTCCCTCCCAACATTCCATTCCCTTTTTTACGGAAATTCAAAGCTGTTCTAAAATTTCTGTAAATTCTTAAAAAGTTTACATTCTGACAGACACCTCTTCTGAATTGCTGTCTATATAGAATTATTATTTAAGTTATTGTTTTAGTCACTTTTCTCATTGCCAAGACAAAATACCCAACACTCAAAGTTAAAGGAGGAGTGGTTTATTGTAGCTGACAATTTGTAGAGGTTTCAATTCATAGTTGGTTGGCTACAAGGCAGGGTGGCACGGCAGAGGGGCATTGCAGAGGAGAAACAGTTCATGGAAGGCAGAAGGCAGCAAAGCAGCGAAGTAGCGAAGCAGCAAGTGACCACAGAACCCCTCTTTCTGTCCTTTATATTCCATCCAG
Organism: Hystrix cristata; assembly: GCA_004026905.1. Classification (NCBI taxonomy): domain Eukaryota; kingdom Metazoa; phylum Chordata; class Mammalia; order Rodentia; family Hystricidae; genus Hystrix; species Hystrix cristata. Next base: position 6,554 of record PVJO010020735.1, read on the forward strand.
GACAAGTAACACTCACACCCAGGGAGGGCCTTCCTGTTATCAACTCCCAGAACTATGCCAAATCAGTCAGCAGACTAATTAAGTAATCACACACCCTTGATCCCAGCATTACACGCTTAATCTCAGCATCATACATTCTAGATACAGCCACTTCTGAAAAACCACACATATGACTACACAAGGGTTTTGGGGGACATCTACACACAAGCTATAACAATTATGAATCATTTCAGTGCTATAACCTGAGTTCCCTTCTTCATGCTTGTCAATACTGATGCCCCAATACGTGAGCAGATGCACATCTACACACACACACACACTCACACACTCACACACACACTTACACACACACACAGACACATATAGTGCACCAGAGACCTGATGAGGAATATACAGTGTTTGAGGGTGCTCTGGGCAAGGCAATTTCATCTTGACTATTTCATATTTTTGTGCTCTACACCACACACTCCCAAACATCTTAGGCTATTTTCCCTCTTCCTTCTTCCCTTTTGTTCATTCCTCTTCCTCCTGGATTATTTTCAGAACTCCAGAATCCCTCAGGCTCCCCCATGCCTTCAGACTTAGCTTAGCCCTAGTTTGCATTTCAAACCTCTCAAAACATTTAGCTGATGAAAAGGACTGTCTTGTAATAAGATCTTAGAAAGCAGTTGCAATTAGACATTGCATTCATGTTTATCCATTCCACAAGTTAAAATCAACCCCAGAAACATATTTTTCAATTAGAAATGAAGTACTAAAGTAAAATTATTGTTAGGATTAACATGACTCATCATAGTCTTTGTCACACAGACACATGCAAATGTATTTCCATCCATTTTCTCCCCAGAATCTTTTATTTCACTTTAAATCACATTTTTTTTTTAATACTCAGCTCCTCTAGCAAATGCCCTTATGTCCATTATCCCATAAGCGAGACTTTCTGTGTTTAACCAGTGAGTGGGGCTTCTAGATCATCACTGATTCTCACACTGGCTGTAGGGCTAAAATCAAAGAATGATCTATCTTCTAAATCAGTGGTTCTGAAACTTTGGTTTGGTGATATTTTAATCTCCCTAAAAATCTGGGAGACCCTCAAAGAATTTCTGTTTATGAAGGTTATAGCCAGTGATGTGATGGAGCTGACAGGCATAGCCTGTCAAAACTGATTTTTAACATTTGCTCCCAACTATGCCTTCTGTGATTTCTTGGGTACCTTGAAAATGGCCCCAGTGGGAATGTTTCAGTGGTGTGGGGGAGCCAGCTGGCTGGAATAATTGTTAAATTTTTTAGAACTTTTGCAAGCCAGTCTTTGAAAGATTCAATATCTAAAACTATATACGTTTAAAACCAAATGAAATATTAAAAACAAGAATAGTAACTACCCAAAGCTGACCACTTTCTAATTATTTTATTATGACCTGTTCTTTTGAGATTATGATGTCTTTTGTGTCTCTGCAGCAGAAATGCTATGTCATGCTGTGCTACTGTGTATCTGCAGACTTTCTTTTCCATGATGTTGGGTCAGCCTTTCAAAAGTGGCCGTGGTAAGAATATCTGCATGTCAGAAATTAGCAAATGCAGCAAAGCAAGGCTTGATTTGTTGTCTTGGTGATTTAAAACAATGTAAATGATGCAGATTAAGGTTTCTGAAGTCTGTTGGTTATATTTTAAAAATTATAAAAAACAATCTGAGGGAATAAAATTCTATTACCAAAAATATTAACCGATTAACCTCGAGCCATTTATAAGAATATGTGAAGTCTCAGCACATTAATTTGTTGTTTTACAATTGTCTCACCTATCAATGTAAACATTAATGCTGCAACTGTTCTCGGAGAACTAGTTATTAAATATTTACTGTTACACCACTGGAGTCTTCTCCATGAAAAATCCTTTTCCCTTTGGAAGACAGCCAGTTTGTCGTCATACCACTGATCATAAAATTGTATTATATTTCAAACATGAATATGCCTTACAGATATTAATAACATTTTCTAATAAATAAAATGACATGATAGACATCACATAGTTCTCATGTTTATTGTCTCCCAGTGGTCCATGTGTTAAAGTTTGTTTCCCAGCTTGGTGCTAATTGGAGTGAGGTGGAAACTTTACAATGTCCCAGTGGGAGGTCTTTGGTCATTGGGTGGGTGGCCTGGAAAACGATCCTGGGACTTGGTTCCTCTGCCTCTCTCTGTGTGTCTCTGGCTTTTTACCCACGAAGGGAGCAGTTTTACTCTACCCTGAGCTCCTGCCATGCTGTGCAGCCTCAGGCCTAGTGTAACAGGACCAATTGATCATGGACTGAAAGTTCTAAAACTGTGAGCCAAAATAAACCTTTCCTCCTCAAAAGCTAGCTATATCTAGTACTTATTATACTGACAGAAAGCTGACTAACGCAATCATTTAAAAAATCATATTTTTTCAAAACAAAAAAGCAATTTGTTGACATGAACAAAATTCTTTTGTATATTTGTGACTCTCTTTAAGATCTAGTTTAATAAAAGGCAGTGGAATTCTGGTATCTGCTTCTGGAATCAATCCTGTGCAACAAATTGTTAAACATCTAGGTAATCCAGTTCCATCGCTATGTGCAGTTTCAAAAGGAGGTGCTCTGGCACCCCCAGCAGTTTTCAGAGGCTGCCAAGTCCTTAATCACATGTTGAGAATTGCTGCTCTACTGATGAGGAGTTGGAAATCTTATGTTTGAGATTAAAAAGCTCCTGAGGCCACACCAAATTTCCACATTTAATTTTCATATAATTTTGATTGTGTGCACAGTGTTAGATCTAATAAAGTTGCTGTGAACACTGAATTAGCCAAGCATATACTGCTCATTCTAGGCCAGTTAACTGCATCCCGTGAATTAGGTTTTTGAAAACCGATAGATACTTAACCTTGTTCTGTGTGTTTCTGTTCAAAGATACCTTATTCAGTACATATTTTTGATTCATAAACATTGAACTCTTGGCCAACACTTTACCTCATGCCTGAATGAAGCTTGTTTCAAAAATGCATTTTCTCCATGAGGCACCTCACATAAGGGGCCTCTCTTATGCTTGGGAACACAAGTCAGCCCTTCAGTACAATGCTTGGTGAACACTTTAAACAGCAAAATCTCCAGGATCAACAATGACAACCACAATGTCAATGACAACAACAAACCCACAACTACATGGCACAAATAAGCTGCTAAATGAGGTCTGGTTTATAGTAAGAGAGCAGAAACAAAAAGGTAGAGCATCACCTTGTGTAACCCACACTGAGAATAGCAAGCAGTGTCTGTTCCTGCCCTGAGTGGCTCCTTATGTGGTTCCAACAGAGCTGCCAAAGTGTTTGGGGACTTACAGATGAACGTCAGTGATTAGGTGAATTCACAAATAGTGAAGATCCACAAATCATGAGGATATGTCTACATACTTATGGTTTAGATCTAGTGTCCCCCCAAAGCCTCATGTGTTTGAAAGGTGATTGGATCATGGGAGTGCTCATCAGTGGATTAGTTCCTGTTGAGTTCATAGCTAAATGCACTGTTAGGAGGTGGAGCCTAGTGGAGGCAGGTCGCTGGGGCATGACTTGGAAGGGTTTATCTCCCTCCTCAGAACTTCCTTTTGCTCTCTGTTTCCTGGCTGCCAGAATGCAGAGAGCTTTGCCCTCCACTATGAGATTTTAGCATACCCTTTCTGCCCTGGAGCCAGCTAACCATGTACAGAAACTGTGAGCCAAAATAAACTTCTCTTCCTTTAAGTATTTTGGCACAGTTATGGAAATATGAATAAGACAATAGAGAATATAAGAAAACAGAAGAGAAATGTATGATTGTATTTTTTTGATATTTAGCTATGCACCCACAAACTAGGATGCTTCCAATTTCTTTCTTCCTCCCTCTGTCCCTCTGTCCCTCCCTCCCTCCTTTCTCCCTCCCTTCCTTCTTTTCTTCCTCCCTTTCTTCCTTCCTTTCTTCCTTCCTTCCTTCCTTTTCTCCTTCCTTCCTTTCTTCTTTTTTTCCTTCTTTTTTCTTTCTTTCTGATGCCAGGAATCAAATCCAGGATATTGCACATGCTAGGCAAGCACTTGGTTCTGAGTTATAGCCTCGGCCCTTTCCAATTTCTTAAAATAAGTGAAAGTAAGGCATATTTTCAAGGATGTTTATCTAAACTAATAGATTTTAAAATCTGAGTTATCAATACTACAAATTGATACAGATTTTAAGGTCTATATTACCTATATTCCAGAAATATTTGAAGCACAAATTTTAATAAGGAACCCCAGGCACATGAACATTACAAATAATTGGTCAGTTATACTAAACTTAAAAAGTGCAGTGTTGGCCATTTCTTCAATAAAATCAAGGCATGTACTACTGGCTTCGTAAGACTCCAAAAGAACAAGTTGATCAGTATACATCCCAGGAATATATAGGAGAAGTCAGGAAAAAGCAAGAGAAAAATGAAGAATATTACAGAAGATGGGCAGTAGAAGAGGGCAAAAATAGGATTAAAAATGGAGAAATTGATGGAGTAAGTAAAACCACTGCTTTATTTGCAGAGAAAGAAACTATACAAAACAAATAAAATTAGCTGTAGTGGGAAATGCTTGGGAGGCTGAGGCAGAAGGGACAAAAGCTCTACCCAGCCTGGACGATTTAGCAATTTAACCAGATCATGTCTCAAAATAAACAAATTTAAATAAGCCTTGCCATTCACTTCAGTATGAAGACACTGGATTCAAACCCCAGAATAGAGAGAATGAGAAGGAAAGGGAAAGGAAGAGGGGGAGACAGCGAGAGAGAGAGAGAGAGAGAGAGAGAGAGACAGGAGGAGAATCATTGGTACTTTGGCAATTAACTATAGTACCAATTTTCTGAGAAAGCCATCAGGTCTAATTTTGATGAGAGAAGGCACAACCTCTATCTCATTCCATTACTTTATATAGAGATTCAGCATAAATGGATAGCAAATTCGACCACAATTTCCAATACTTCATGAAGTTATGTACAGAGAAATATCAGGGTGGATCTAGGTGAATTATAGCAGAATGACAACCATGTGGAATCTTCTAATAAAATGCAAAAAACAAAACATAGAAAAAATATGTCAGACATAAGAAAAACAGCATTGACATCTTAATTTAAAGGGCTGAAAATAATTTTAAAATACCTTATTAATTGATTTAATGTGAGAATAACATCATCACAGAATTTTGAAACCAGAAACTACCTTCTATATGATTTAAAATGAATCTATCGTGTTTTAATCCTACAAAGAGTTGGTGTGACTTGGCATAACACGTAACGCTAAATGTTTCTCCTTCACTCTTGTCATGGAGACTTTCGCATTGACTATTATTTTTGAAGTAACAATCTGTGCTATGGTGTGTCAAGATGCAGAAACTTCAGGAAGGCATTTTCCTCATAGTCTGCATTGTATAAAGGCTTTGATGCCATGAACACGGTTTACCTGAGATTTGCTGTTGGTAAGACCTGAGGATATGTTATCTGACAGAGTGATCGAAAATAAAAATTTATGACGCAAGAATACGAATATATTTTCAGGACTGGGACTTCAGCATTTCAAAGTCATTGTGCAATGAGTGATGACTAGTGACTAGGGAATGATGACTTTTAGGAATCTTTTAAATTTAGAAATTTAAAAAAATTTAAAATAACTTAGGATTATTTTAAGAAAAGTATTTCTGAGCATAGAATGGATCTTGAAGAGTTTTCAAATGTCAGTTTATCTTCCTGCTTTCTGAATGGTTGTCAAACTTTGTCCATGGCAGTAATCAATGGATTGCTTGTAACGTGATTTAGACTAGATTCATTGTAAAGTTTTCTGTTTCGTTTGGGACAGGGTCTCACTAAATCGCCTGGAGTGGCTTCCAACTCACCATTTTTCTAACTCAGTCTCTCAAAGTTGGGATTACAGGGATGAGGCCACATTTAACTCTAGTTGTTTTTTTTTTAATTTTATTTGTATTTTTTTTGTTTTTAATGACCTAATAAAACCCACTTTTTGGGTACAGTTATTAACATATTGTTATCATACTTTTCAAATTTAGCAAATTTTGCATTTGTTGCAAGCATGTATTATTAAATTTCAATATATAGGAAAAAAGGTAAAATAAGTTTTCTGAATAAGTGATTTTTATTGAAAATGGTACAAGTTTTTGAATAAAGTAATGTGGATATTTTGTTACTCCTCCCTCATTTTTGTCTACTCATCAAAATATTATTTGAAGTTAAAAACTTTTTATGCAAGAATTTCTGTGGAATGCTGCTGAATTCTCCACTCATGTTCTACAGACAATATCTGACTTCATTGGAGTGTAGTATGGCAGTGGTTAATCTTGACCATGAACTTGACTGGGATGAAAACTCCCTACCGAAGTAGTAAAGCACACTACTGGTGTATTGGTTAGAGTGTTTCTGGAATGATTGGCTTGTGGGATAGTACACTGGTGCAGGGCGGGAAGGGTCCCACCCTGATGTGGATGGCACCATCAAACAGTGTGGGAGACAAAAAAGGAAGGTGGAAGCCCACCCACACATGCTCTCTCAGCCTCTCTGTCATGCCCGGTGAGCAGCCTTCCTCTGCATCCCCTCTGCCATAATGTTTATGCCCTATTAGAGGCCTGAAAGCAATGTAGTCTGTCAACCGTGGACTGAGATCTCTGAAACTATGAGGCAAAATAAGCCTTTCTTCTTTTAAGCTGTTATTCTTTAGCATTTTGTCATGACAAGCAAAGTCGGCTAACACAGGTGTATTAACTGTAAGGAGGTGAGGGAAAGGGAGAGGTTGAACAATAGCTATTAATTTACAGTTAGAAAGACATAAGAAGTTCTAGTGCGTTACTATTGCACAGTAGGGTGACTACGGACAGCAGTAATGTACCGTATATTTCAAACACTTGACAAAAAGATTCTTAATGTTCCCACCATAAAGAAATGGTAACTATTGGAGAAGATAGATATGTTTAGTTTGATTTAAACATTATAAAATGTATACATACATCAAAGCATCAAATGGTACCCTATCAATATGTATGATGTCTGTTTTTAAGTATCGGTTAAATAAAGAAAAAATTTCCCTTCAAATTTAATTTTAAAAATTTGAGAAAAATTCAGTATATATGCTACTGAAGCGAGCAGGAGAAGAATTCAAAAAGTGATATAATATGCAAAAATAGTATGAGTATCATAAAATATAGTTTTATAACCCAAAATATTCCATGTTCTACTCCTTGTTCTCTCCTTTCCCCAGCTTCAGGTGACCAATGATCTTTTTATTACCTCTTGAGTTTTGTCCTTTCCTGCAGGTCATAGAATTGAAATTATACCCTAAGTAGCCTTTTCAGATGGACTTCTTTCATTTCAGCAACATGCATTTAAATATTTCCCATTTGTTTTCATGATTTAATTATTTTTGAGTATTAAGTAATACTCCATCGCCTGTGGTACCACCGTTTATTATCCACTCAACCACCGAAGTGCATGTTAGTTGCTTCCATGATTTGGCAGTAATGGAAGAGACTTCTATAAACATGTGTGTGCAGGTTTTTGCATAGATCTGTTTTTAGATCACTTAGGTAAATACTGGTAAGTGTGATTGCTGTATCTTATGGTGAGAATACATCTCTTTTGCAAGAAACTATAAAAAATGTCTTCCAAATGTTCCCACCATCTTTGCATTCCCACTAGCAATTAGTAAGTCCTTGTTGCTCCATGTCCTCATCAGCATTTGGTTTTCTCATTGTTCTGGAGTCTCAGCATTCCCATAACTGAATAGTGCTATCTCATTGTTATTTTAATTTGTAATTCCCTAATGGAATGTGATGGCCATATTTTATTTGCCTAATTGCCATCTACAAATTCTCTTTGTTCAGATAGTTTGCCCATTTGTAATTGGTTTGTTCATTTTTTATTGTTGAACTTTAAGAGTACTATATATACTTTGGATAATAGGCCGTTATCATACATCTCTAATGTCAATGTTTTCTTCCCATCTCTGGTTTGTCCTCACATTTTTTTATATTATCTGCGTAGAGTTGACATTTTTTATTTTAATTTTTGTATTTGGTTTTGTAGTTTAAAAAAATTGTTGCCACATTCAAGGTCATTTTGATTTTTCTCCTATGCTGTCTTGTGGGGAGGTTTTAGTTTAGGCACTTTTCTGAGGAATCTTGCTCCGAGGGAACAAAGAGATAGAGTGGTAGCTGGAAGGGGCTGAGTACGAGAACAAAGTTAATTGAAGTGATTGTGTCAAAAGCAGGGCCTCACTGAAGTACATCCTGTGGTGTGGGTGGTGATGGGCTCAGTGCACAGATGGAGGGGTGGCCTTAGACAGAATCACAGCTCATTTTGTCTTCATATGTGAACAGCAGGAACACCAAGTATGTGGGTGCAGATGCTGGAAAGTGAATGGATGTGGCAGTGGGAGTTTGCAGAGTTCTATTCTGAAGCCTAATCTTCTCAGTGAATAGAAAATAGAGAATAAAAATGGGGAAATGGTACTGGGACTTTGGAAAGTGAATAAAAGAAAATAGGGGAGTAAATAAACTTGAGAAGTATGAGATGGAGTGTCATGAGTCATTTAGGGCCCACTTGAAATTTCCAGCGATGCATTTCCAGTCCCCAGGATTGTGTGTATTTCTTTAGCTATGTTCACTAGAGAGATGCAAGCAAGGAGGTGGAAGATTATCGCAGGCTATGGTTTCCTCAGGTGAGTACAATAAAGCAAGAGAGTACCAGAGTTGAGAGTGTGTGTATAAAGGTGATCATACTAACCACAGATGTAAGTGAGGAAGTTAAGGGTAGGAGATCATGGAAATATGGAATCTATAGATTAGAGAACCTGGAAGGGCTGATAGATGATTGGCGCTGTGCTGTTACGGTGTGAGCTTAAGGTACCAGAAATGATGTTCACACGGGGAATGTGGTACCTGATGCTGAGATGATGAGTACCCGCCATCACTGGTGGTGTTAATGTCACGGAATGACAGTGGATGTGAATGACAGAGGTTGGGGGTGTGTGTGTGTCAAGATCATGAGGGCAAGGTTTCAAATAACTAGCAGATCAGGCGTTGGAATAATCAACTATTTCAACAGTCAAACCATTGCAGATGTAAGACAGCGATATTTTGGGCTGAATGGCAATGAGTCAGGTGCTAAAAGCATCATGGGATGAGGCGGAATCACTAGGCAATGTGCATGTGTCAGTCACAGTGAGGAGCAGTGATTGGTGTAATCTGTTGAGACGTAATTCAAAGGGCAAGTTTTTAGGAAGCAGCACAGCAGTATCCAGAGCCCAAATCAGCAGAAGACAAGTGCCCTATAGTAGTAAGAGGGCAAAAGAAGAGCTGCCGATTCAGAGGGAAGTGGAATAAGTAGGGCCCTTAGGAAGATTTCTCAGTGGAGGCCACTGGAACTAGAAGGTAAAGGGTAAAGCTGTGGAGAAATTGAGGATGAAGGGGATTTTGCCGGTGATGGACTTGGACTTTCGAAGGGTGAGGGGAGGATTTGCAGTTTAGGAGAATTGAGGAAGGGAAAGAAACCAGGAGCTAAGAAGAGTCCTGATGACTTACAAATCATCTCTAAGTTAATTTTATTCGCTGTTTTCGTTATTTTTCTCTCGTTGTTGGGACAGAATACTCGACACCCAAAGTTAGGGGAAGAAAGGTTTATTAGCTCACAGTCTGTAGAGGTTTTAGTCTATAGTCTGCTGGATCTGAAGCAGGGCGGGCGCGTGGCAGACTGGCAGCCGACCGGCCGCAAACTAAAGTGAGGAAAATGTAAGGAATGTATGTAAATAAGCAATGTAAACAAGCAGCTAGTTAAGCTTTTTCTTGTATCTTTATCTAGGCTATCTGCCCCCAGGGCAGCCCGCACTCACGCCCCCAATTTCAGTCTCACATCCTTGATCCCAGTAGAACAATGTCAAACCGATCAATGGATCAATTTAGTAATCACACACTCTAGATCTAGCTATCTCTTACCACGTGAGGCTTTGGGGGGACATCTAGACACAAACCATAACATTCGCTAACTGATGGAATCAAAGCACTTAATTCTAAAGGAGACCATTAGAATACCATAAACAAGGCAAGCCAAAACTCAACAAGTCTTTCCCAGGATTGCAACACGCATTTACCGTCATCAGTCTAAACTTGAACCCAGTCTTTCCATTTTATTCTAGCAGTTAGTTTTGTTATTCGTTCAAAAATATTTGTTGAGAAGATTCTGTAAATCAGACTATATGTTGGAGAATAAATTAGATAAAAATTATTTTATTTTAAAACTAAAACTAAACTAAATTTAAACTAAATCTTAAAATTTGGGATTCCAAATTGGTTGTGTGTGTAATCATGGAATACTTACATGCAGCCTCTTGTGTCTGTATTTCCTTTACTGGCCATAAGAAGTGTGATGAGTGTGGTGTATTAATGAGAACTCCCCCATTCCCACCTTGGTTCAGGATATGAGCCTTCTGACATGTAAAAGATGGTGCATGTTTTGTCTTACAGTACACGAGGTGGCGCCACACCAGCTTCACAAGTGCCATCACCGAGGGCACAATATTGTACTTAAACAAGGCCATTTGGCCAGTGTGTAAAGTCTGCATTTGATTATGTCATTATGAAAACACAACTAGAAACAACAAACATATTAAAGTGAACATTCTTACTTTTATCCAAGTGTTGTGCAAAATGAAGTGAGAAGATACTAGCTTTAAAATCTAGAAATCTTTTAAACAAAGTGTCCTCAATGTTATGGGAAATGCCTTTTCATGCACTTCTGGCATGATGTTTCCATTTCTAAAAACAGATTCAACTCTAAAATCCTTGTATTAAGACTCAGTTCTGTGCCAGAGTCTGTACTGGATTTGATGAAGAGGAGGTAAATATTGCCTGGGTTTTTTCCTACAGGAGCTCCCAGTATTTGGAAAATTACTCAGAAATGTATTTTAAGAATTTTAAAAATGACTGTATTTGCTGACTCAAAAATTATGCATCTAGAAAGTAGCACAGTGTTATTTTTGGCAAATTAATGTAACATGTATGTATGATTACCTTCATTCCAGATTTATGTATAAAAATTTGAATATTTGGAATAACTGCTTTAGAATAAATGCTTTAACATATTATGCTAAATTAATAAGAAGATACAGTCATTTAAAATCCACTTATAATGAATGTTAATGCTAGTGAAAATGTTTATAATAAATTATTGACTGAAAAATCATTTAGTTGCAGAGTTATGCAAACTCATGTATATAAATATGGAAGAATAAAAAGAAATAAAGTAATATACTGCTTTTCTTAGGACATTTAAATTTTCTTATATATTCCTTACCTTTTTTTAAAAAAAAGATACTCTCAAATTGGCATAAAATATTTTTATTGTCATGAAAGACATAGTTTAACATATATAGATGAGAAACTTTTCTCATGTATCATTTTATACTAATTTGCTCCTCATTTTTATTACACTGCTATATCATTTTGAAAGACTTAAGTGAAACAAACTATGACATCTGAGGATAAGTGAAGCCTGAATCACTAATACATCTATGTTGAACCCTCTTCTCCTTGGCAAAACCTAACTTTGAATGTGAGTTTCAACACCAGAGGAGAATTATTGCAGTGATACCCAATATCTAAATGCTTCAAACATGTTTCATTAAACTAGCACTTCGATATTTCTCAAATACATTAGTTTGTGAGACATCTCCACAGGTAAGAGCTGGAAATCCCCAGGCACTCTCTAGAGCAGTCCTTATTGGTCTCCTTTTATTTTTGGTATACCTTTCACAATGGGGCAAATAGATTTATCACATGTGGTTTCATTTCCATCTAATGAGTTGCACATTTAAAAATTATGTAGACATAAGTTGTTCTCTGAGAATGATGAATACTTGTAATAGTTTGTGCTAAGAATAATGTCGTTAGAATTGATAGTTTAGCATTGGGAAGTGAATGAAACAAAACAAGACCATTTCAATTACTCTTCTGATAGTAGATTAGTAATGATGCATTACACTTCAAAGATCATGGCATCAAGATTTTTGTAGTTAGCAAACAGATGATGGGGGCTGCAGTGTCTGTGTTACATCTTCCTTGCTCAGTGACTTAGCCATTTGCAGCTTTATTTTACCGATATTTAGAATGAGGACTTACTTCATGCACTATTGTGATTGGAACAAGTGTTTGGTATATTTTCAGAATTAAATAAACAGCAAGTGTGATCTTAAGGAATTTAAAATTTTAATTTTGAAGTTATCATATAAGCATAACCTGTTAAACAGTCACATAACCCTACTGAGTCATGAGCAATTTACACTTTACAAGAATTTGCCAGGGAGTTACTGCTAGGTTTTTCAGACAGTTTTCATCCGAGAATGATATGATGTGTACATACAAAATACGCTTCTCTTGTGGACATTGAGGTAACAGAGATGCCAAGGGACAGACAGGTACACGCCACATGGCTTAGAGCTCTAAATGAGGAAATGAAAACATACAGGAAAAACTGTGCTACAACCAAACAACCAGCAAGATATTTTTCCATACCGACCAGCATATTTTTATACCCCGTTTTACTAAGTATACTTATAAAGTTCTGTTTTTGAGAAGCTTTACATCTTGGTGTTCTCTCCTAATGTAATATATTTAAAGCATTTTTGGTTACTAATTGCTCAAATCCTCATCTCCACACTGTGAGAGTTTATGGTATTTACAGTGCAGTGAGGCAAAGAAACTCACTCCATAGATTTCTGATTCTTCTCTTCTCAGAGATTATGTAATACGTTATCTGCCTAACAAGGGTAGTAACAACAGAAGTTTAAGAAGATTTCATTCTCATGAACTGTATTCATTTGCAGTTTATAAAGTAAAAAAACAAAAATGATGGACCTTACCTGTTTTTTTTTTCTTCCTGAAAGCACTGTTTACTTTTCATTTCTTTAAAACAGTGTAGATGTTAAACTCAATCTAATCATGCTGCTCTCTCATTCAAATGAAACTCTTTTCATGTTATCAAGTTTTAGTTCCAGCCAAAATCCTATGAATAAAATACCGTATTGACCTCTATTATGCCCAATATTTGGCACGATGCTTGTTCACAGTAGCTATCCATTTATTGTTTTTAACTGTGAACCCATGAGGTCAATAAATGAATTGTTGGAGTAGCAGAATCCTATGACAGGCCTTTTAAAAGTACAGAGTATTACTAAAGAAAATGGTAAAGTCCACTCTGAACTTCAGCACATAAGCACATAAACTGCTCTGATATGGACAAGGATTCACCAATGACTTCAGCTTTCAGTAGCATAATAAAAGTATCTTGTGAAAGTATATATATTATGTCTACACATAACTTTCTTTAATGAAAATGATTTTCTTTTCACTTGATGTAGTTCTTTAGATAAGCTTTTGACGTCACTAAATCTAAGTCAGAGGCCTAGCAACTTCTAGTTTCAAAAGCACAATGTATCATTGATCTGGGAGAAGTTAGGTATGTTGTAGAAACTAGTAATAAGTAAAAATAGCCACTCAATTTCTTTTCAAGGCCTTTCGAAAACCACTGGATTGATCCATATGAAAATTTTCTATCATACTATTTTTGTCTCTAGATTTAATGGAGTCAGTATTGCAATAATGAAAGGAAGAATTTAGGGAATAATGAAAATCAAATATTTTAGAATTTCTATAGGTTAATAATACATCTGAAAAGAAATGTGAAGCAAATTTTATTCTCTTTTTTTCATGGAAGGTACAATTGTAACCATTCAAGCTACCATTTAAAAATTAAAGTGTAATACATACACATGAATGAGAAAAGAATAGTAGAAATAGAGACATAGGTCACATTACAACTGATAATTATATGAAAAGTGGCTAGCATTTCTTTTAAAGGCCATCAGAAAGCTCAATTACAAGAATTATACTTATTTAAAATACCTAAAATATATTCAAATAACTTTTATTATAAAATATAAGCTCATGCAGAAAGATACATTAAAGAAAAATATCCATCTATTAAATTATTACATAGCAAACACACACACACACTACCTAAAGCAAGGACCAGACTAAAGAAAGATGAGAAAACCAATGTGCCCCACTTCCTGCCTCTGAAAAGTAATGATAGGTAATTATCTGTTGTAGTTACTTTTCTAGAGTCACTGGTTTGCAAGAGAGCAGACTTAATACAGGAGAAACACAAGTTGCAACATTCACACACACAAGCTAAATTCAGGAAGAATATCTAGCTATATGCTGGACACCCAAAACATCCAATAAAGTGCTGGCAGCTCACGGGACTGTCCTGTGTACATCCGTGTCTGCAGATGATGGCTAAAGAAATCTTTACAGGATACAGTGCTCACAGCAGAGATGAAGACCAGAGATCCCCTGAAGCAACAGCAGCCATCCTCAATGACAACAAGACCCTGAGCTCCTTCTTCAAGGAGAAGAGCTGAGTCCCCTTCAGGAGAATCAGCTACAGCAGAGCTTCTCCTGGGAAACAGCCCGCCAGCTAGCTTCTGCTCCTGTTCTCCTTTGTGTTCTTGCAGCAACAATCCTCAACTGGATCCTCTACTCCCAGAACCACACCAACTCAGTCCAGCTGGGTGTTCCTGCTCAAGGTGACCATATCAGTCCACCATATTATCTGAATAGTATGCTTTTATTTTTACTTCCCAAGTGTGTATCCCTAAGTGCTATGTATTGGTTTTGCCTATTTTGTAAGTTTAAAGGAAAGAATCATGTTTATATGCATATATATTTTTTCCTTTCATCATTTGCTCACATTGAACATTATGCCTTTGTGACTCATTCATAATTCTTTTGTGTAACTATAGGTCGTTCATTTCAACTTATAAAGTACTTCATTGTATTTGACTGAATTTGTTTTATGAATATTGTATTAATATACCACAATTTACTTATTCGTGCTGATATCAATCCATACTTACATTGTTGTTAAATTTTGGCTATTACGGATAACTATGGTTTCGACACTCATGCGTACAGCTCTCCTAGAGCGCATACACCCATGTCTTTGTTGAGTACTGACAGTGTTGTCTTTGACAGACCATAGTTGGGCGTCTCCGAGTGCTTCTCTCACTAAGACTTCAGCCTGGGCCTCTGTCTTGTCTTCTACTTGCCTAGCCAAGTCATAGCTAGGATCCTACCAACTCAGATTCCTGAGAATCCTCTGACACTCAATCACCTTGCTTGTCTCAGACCTGATAGGATTGTGGCTTGCTTTTAGCCACAGTCCTATCAGGTCAGTTAAGTAAGCATCTCTCTAGTCTTCATGTCTCCTCTGGTAATTTTCCATCCACTGACCATCCACTCTGCTGCTTGAATGTAAATACTCAGCTCTCTTAGCTGTCTCAGAGTTCAGCCCAATTTCTCTTCTCGATTCTAGTTCCAATTATAATAGTCCTAAATATCCATAATTGTTTCAAAAAGTGTCAGAATTTTTTTTCTTTGATAGTGCAATAAATTACTTAATCATAGGGCACATACAACTTCAGCTTAGTCAATATTTCTTATTTTCTACAATGAGAATAGAAATTTACATATCCAACATTAATATACGAAAATTTCCAGTGTTCCTCATGTATGTCATCTTCCAGTTGTTTGAATTTTAGCCATTCTAGTGGGTGCATAGTCAATTTTATTGTTTAATTTGTACTTTCCTGGTTACTAGTGAGATTATTCACATTTCCATGCGTGTACTAACTGAATCATTTGAATGTCCTCTTTATGTCTGTATATACTGTATCTTCTAATGCCTATTTATGGTTTTAGACTATTTTATCATACAGTATATCTTTTTCTTACAAAAATTAAGTTTCTACATATTCTGGAAATTGAACCGTGTTATTGTAAGTGCTGCAAATAGTATTTTTCACTCTTAAATGTTGAATTTCAGAGAAGAAGAGTTTTTTTAATGCCATTCTGTTAGTAGTCTTTTTCTCTCATTTAAAAAGAAGTCTTAAATGTTTTTTCTATCCTTAAGTTATAAAGACATTCTAGTAATTACATTTTAATTGCTTCTTTAGTTAGTTGGTTCATATGTGTATGCATGTGTATGTGTGTGTGTATTGAGATTATATATTCAGTCTCTGGGAAATTTAATTTTTTGTGCATGATATGCAGTAGAACTCAAGGTATTTTGTTCTCCTTTGTGATGAGATTCTCTGGCTCCACCCCATTTGTGAAGGGACCATCTCGTCTTATCTTATAAACCAAGCCTCCAGGCACACATGAGTCTATTTGAAGGTTCTCTATTTTTTCGCATTCTCTCATCTACCCTTGCATCAGCATCACATGCTTTAGACTTTGACTTATATATGGCAGTACAAATCCTCCCACATTCTTCCAGGGTACTCTGCCTATTTTGGGATCTTAGCATTCCTATGTAAATTTTAGAAATAGCTTGCCAAGTTCCATTTAAACGTTGTCACTTTTATTGAGATTTTATTAAATATGTAGACAATTTGGGATGGTGTGACATTTTTGCAGTGTTGAATCACACAATGGATGAGTATGGTATATATCTTAAATTATTAAACATATCTTAAATTTCTTAACATTGTTTTAAAATTTTCTGACATTCTTTGCACCTTTTGTTGGATATGTATCTAGGTATACTCTAATTTCATTAAACTCTATAGTGATATATTATACATTGACAAGAAATAATGAATATTGAAACTTTTTCCTAGGAGAAATACAGGATCAGGGTCATGTGAACTAGCTGTAATTTTTTTTTTTTTTTTGTACTGGGGATCGAACTCAGGGCCTTGTGCTTGTGAGGTAAGCGCTCTAACCACTGAGTTAAATCCCCAGCCCCTGTAATGTTTTTGTCAACTGATTGGTCCTTTGTCTTACTTAATGTATACTTCTGTTCAATGATACTTTATTTGATATGTGTTGCGGATTACTTACTACTGATACTGAGCCAATATCATGAGTAACCTAACCTACTTCTTGTCTCTGTAAGACATATCATGGTCCCCTCATGCTTACTATACTAGAAAACACACTAGCAGTTTACATGGGGGCCACTTTAAAACAAGAGATCACCAACCAAAAAAAGGACAAAGATGATTTTAAAATGATACTAAACAAGTTGCAAAAGGGATATTTGCAGATAGCATGAGCGCTGGAAGAGGAAGGCACTGGAGAAAGTGTCTGTCCAATAATTAAAATTACTCACTGTTCTACACCCACCCACAAATGACTCAAAAATAACCACATGTATTCACAGTGTAGTTACAAGTAAATAAATACAGTACCCACAAATCATCAAAATGGACTCTGATAGTCCTGATAATTTCATATATATATACATATATATATATATATATATACATATGAAACTCCCTTCTTTATTTCCTGTGTATGTCCTGTATGTAGAAACATAACTGATTGTTTAGAATAAGGTTAAAAGTGAAGTTAGCCATCTTTTGGGACTCACTTATTAATTTTAATTTTTCTGTAGATTTTGGATTTTGCACAAACATAATTTTGTTGTCTGTGAGACTAACTCCTGTTATTTTTCTTGGAGTTAGAACTAAGGGTGCTCACAAAGAACAGAAGACTCTACAGAGTTTATAACTCAGCTGCCACTTAACTATTTGGCCAAGGAAATGTCGATGCCTAGAAATCGCTTAAAATGATACTCATTGCTAGTTCCTTAGGCAGCGAGTAGAAAAAAGAGAAAATCAGCTCTGAAGGAAGAGAATGACATACTTAACCTTAAATCCTTCCTAAAGTATAATTTGAAACTATCAGACCTGTTGAAAGAGCCAGACACACAACACAGGACAATATGGAGAAAAAAACAGCAGAAGTAGCAAGTAATAGAAATAGATTCACCTGTGTCCCAAATGTCAGAGTTTGGGGATTATTTTGAAAAGCTTGAAATGTTCAATGAAACAAAACAAATGAACACAGTTGGCAAATAACTAGACATTATAGAAATAGGACATGGATCATTTTTGAACATGGTAAAAGTTTTAAAAAATCAAAATCCTGTGAATGGCTAATACATAGAATAGAAAAAGGAAGCAGGAGAGTAGCAGGAAGAATCAAAGAAAATTCATAGAATGAAGCCTAGAAAGTCAAAAGGAGAAAGAAAGAGTATAAGATACATGCAGGATTTTGTGGAAAAATTCAGCATACACTTAATGGAATCCCAGATGAAAAGAAGAGACCATGGAGAAAAACTTTTATTTGAATGCAGAACTGCTGAACATCTTCCAAAGCTGACAGAGGCTCTCTGCAGATTAAAAAAGCATTTTGATGGGTAAATATATTTACCTGTTCTTAAGTAATTAAAAGATATGTATTTTTATCCAGTTTTCTACTGCTCTTTTTTAAATCCTAGAAATCAATCATTATTATGTTTTATACAACTGATGTTTGTTTAGCTTTATATACATTTAATATTTTCTTTAATTATCTGTCCATCTTTCATGTTAGGACAAATGCAAAGAGCACCTCCTATTTCAAATGAAGAAAACCAAGGAAGCACATGCTGGGCAATACGGCATGTTCATTACATTCATGTCCAAATGCATAATACTGGGACAGATGCTGCTATATCATACATACCTTGATAAATAAAGGAAAATGAGAAGGCATCAAGTTAAATAAGGTGACTGAATCTAAAAGAAACTTTAACACATTTGATTTTCTAGCAAAAGAGGAGATACTAGATATTAATTCAAGATTTTATAAGATATAGTTTTAAATTATTTCATGACTCCATGTGTTTCCTTAGAATATATTTCTCTCCATCTCCTAAAAAACTTTAAGTTACTTAGAGATAGAAAATAAAATTTCAAAATATTATTTTAAACATAAAAACAAACATTTTGAAGAATCAGAACTATGTATCTAATGAAGTTGATCAATTTAATAAAGCACATAGCAAATATGTGGACACAAAGTATTCTGAAATTCATAGGAAAATGTAAAATATCAGTGTACCTACTCTAAGAAAAAGATACATCACAGAGAGATTGAGAGAGGCGTCGGAGATAGAATAGAGAGTTGTGAAGGAACCATTTGATTTGCAGGCGAAAGGCATTTCATGCCTCCTAGCGGACATTATTTGAACTGAGAGAGGCATGGAGTTAGGATGACTCAGTCCAGGTGATCTGTTTCCACCTCTAAATGTCTCTGTACTCTTCCGTTTGTTCAAATGTCAGCATAGGGACACACTAGTCAAAGACTTCATGTGTTTCTGACATGAGAGATGGGAAACATCTTTTTCCTGGAGTCTGAGAATAAGATTCATAAGAGAAGCTGCATGTGGATTGTACTGTGCTAATGCTGAACAGCAGGCTCTGAGTTACATATCTGATTTGTGTTCTTTAACACATGTAGGCATGTGACCCACACTGCTCTCTAAAGAGCTGGCACCTGATGCACCCGGTCTAAATCCAGTGCCCTTAGACTGCAAAAACTAACATTGGAAGGCATAAGGCACTCTTAGTTTAAGCACCAAACTAGAGTTAGGTGATAGTCACGAGGGGAAGTACCACAGTATCACCTGGCACTGGAATGACTAATTTACACCCACAATTAACATTTGTCTATGTAAATATTTGAAATTTTTGATTCAGCTACATGTATAATTTAACTTGCATATTCAAGCGGGATCCTGGACCTTCTGCTGGGGTTCACTCTGAGCTGAATCAGCTTCTTGGCAGCAGCTTGAGTGGGACCAGGAATCTGCAGATCTGCAAGGCAGGATGGAAGCTGTGGCCAGGCCCAGGCCACCAGGGCAGGGACTGCACCTGCCCGGTGTGGGCAGGGTCTCATCAGATGGAGACCCCGAGGGCCTGGCAGGTAACTTCCTCTCTGTGTTACACATGCTCAATTTGAAGTTTCTCAGTTTTCCTCTAAGGGCTTGACAAACCTATATCCAGGAAAGGTAGACAGGAAGGAGCTGCCATTTCCTGACATTCAGGTTGGGCTGCACTCCTATTAGATGCGTTTAGGGCAGCTCATGTTTCAAAGTCACTCTTTCTAGATTTTCCAGAGTGAAAAAGGGTTTTCTTCCCCACAGCCCTCTGATGAAACACTCTCCTGCACTCTCACCCTCCTGCACTCTCACCCTCCTGCACTCTCACCCTTGTCACAATCTACTGTAGGGGCTGAATTCTGCTCCCAGATCATTTCCAAAACTGCAACTTTGACACAGCAAGCATGAGAGCATTCCCTTTTTCCTGGACCTAGAGCAGAACTTTACATTTTAGCTTATTTTGTAACATAAAAGCATTAATTTCATAGAATAAGTATCACACAACTTACAGCTGTATCTTTATTTTTTAATTCTTTAATGCATTCGTAACCTCAAATGATGGAAGTGGCCCAGAATTCTATTCATCTCTGAGAAACTCTGACTCTCCAGCAACCGAGTCAATTTCCTCACCAGTGATAGTTACAGTAAATTGTAATATAATATTTTGGAGATACTTTTTGCAAAAGCCTAAACTACACCTTACGGCCGTGGTCCAGGCCAGCCCACCCCTGGCAGTCTTCATCTTGGGGACTGAGGTAACTTCATAAGGCTCCCTGGTCGTGTCATTGCACCATCAGAGTGGAGAAGTGTGGGCTTCATGTCCCTGAAGCTCCTGTTTCCTGCCAGACACCGCAGAGCACCTGTTTTCCCTTTTGTTCAGTAAAACATGACTGTCACCTCGTCATTTCGCTGACCCTGAGGGCTTGATGTATCTGACTGCTACTTTTCTTTACTCACTCTCTCCTAGCTTGCTCCTGGCCAGACTCTCTAATCTTCAGTTTGTTACTCCCAGTGATGGTTCCCGATGCCGGGCCTCTGCACACACATTCCCTGTGCCAAGGAAACTTGCTCTCCAGGTATTCACACATACTGCTTCCTTCTCTTTCAGATCTTAGCTCAAATAGCTCCTCCTGAAGTAGATCTCCATGGCCTCCTCCCCGTTCATTCCTACAGTCATACTACTTGATTGAATCTCTTTAGAATAATTGCCATTTTGAAAAAAATTACCTTATTTATGTATGTACACTCTTGTAAATTCTGCTGTAAGGAATCAACTAGCATTGCCTTGATTTCTGTTACATCCTTGGGAAAATAAGACCAATGGGACATAATAGATGCTCAATAACTATTTGTCAAATAAAGATCAAGTATGTAAACATTGAAGTATTCTTGTTTTCTTGCACCTTTGTCTTTTTCACATTTATTCCTCCGTGCTGTAACTATGGTTGCTTTGTTCTTTTCCTTTAATTTAATGTATGCAGCAGGTGGAACATTTATGTTCCATATACTATCACTGGGGAACATCGCCATGAATTTCTTCCTTAACACTATTATTTTTGCAATTTCTAAAATAGAACCAAGGTGCCTGCTGAGGCTGGAGTCACCTGGAACATTGATAGCGGAGGAAATGTTAGTGCCACTTGAGGGCTAGTCTTACCAAAAATCACTGGAAGAAAAGAAAAGTAATGCCCTCCTCTTCACGACAATTCTCTTGTCTCATTTTAATTCATGAACTGTTAAGCATTCAGTGTAAGCCAAGGTGGAACATCTTATTGATTTGCTCAGCACTATTCATGAAGATCATTTGTACTCACACAGTACGTTAGTGACTGGTGTTATTAGGTGAAAATGGAATCTAGCTCAAAGGAGAAAAAGTAGACATATATTGGGGAGCAATTACCATATAAATAGACATTAGCTATCTAAAAGAGTTCTCCAACATAAAATAAGTGAAACAGGCCTTTAGGGGTGTTATTTCTGAGACTTCAAGTTGAAATGCTGTTTCAACTCATTTTTTTTTTCTGCACTAAAGGTTAAAATTTCCAAATGCCCACGCTATCACTATTAAAAATCTATATGAACATACTATATAGTTACAGTGTGTGAAATACTTGGGAACGTTGTGTGGAAATTAAAAGGGCCTATCAGCAACATTCAAATAATGTGTAACATGTGTTATAGGGGTTTAATAAATTTGTGGAGGTTAAAAATACTCAAGAGTTTAATTTATTTTTCTGTCCATTTAAAAAATTTATAAAGTGGTCCCCAGAAAATAATTTGGCACAAAGTGCTGATATTTTCAAGATAAATAGAAAATGTGAGAGAAAATAAAATGTTTTGTATGGAATTCCTTAGGGAACCTGAAATACTGAAATGCTTTGCTGTTAATTTAATACATAGTTTAAAATACAAATTATTCCTTCAATATCTTCATCTAAAAATTGTATAAAGTTATTACCACAGGAAAATAATTTTTTAAAAAGAAAGAAAATAGTTATTGCAGTTGATCTGGTTCGTACATGAGTGCTTAAATTGACTTTTTATAACTCCCCAAAACTAAGTTAAGGCTATTTAACTGTGAATCTGATGGATAAGAAAGACTATAAAATTGGGAAATATTTTTTGTCTTTTATTTCTAATTTCTGATTTTATATTTTTTAAAATCTCACCATGTTAGCTCACTTGGAGATACGCGTTATGTTTTGTGTTTGACTGTGAAGTCCTTGATCATTTGCATTTGAATAGTGCTGCACATTTCAAAAGCCAATTTACCATACGGAGAGCAGATAACAACTCTGCTGAAGCTCAAGCATCGTGTGTAATTTAGCTACAGTTGAAAGTTAAGTAAGAGGCATTCTGAGTCTCACAGCTGATTCGGCAGCCTACAAGTCTTCTATTATGTCAGGCCCACTACAGTGCCTCTGAAATAACAAAGTCATTGGTAACTTTTCAAAAATTATTATAACTTTCCTGCACGTACATATGTTGTCAAATGTAATTTCCAGTTTCTAAGCATAGCCAAGACAATATTTTGTTGCATCTAATATTCTTACAATAATCATCACATGGATTGCCTTACCTTCCAGTAGGACTTTTTGAGATTATAAATTGATATTATGTAAGGTAGCTCATTTAGCTATAAGCAAATGTGTGCCTTAATCATTTGCTCTATTATCTCACCCTAAACAAATTCACATAAAATTTTCCCTTCCTCTCACTTACTCAGAAATGAAGCTTTCAGGCAAGTCTGTTACCACAGTCTACGGAAATTCAAACAAGTGCGAGGAGACGATGCGTCCTCAGCAAAAGTCCCCACACCCGTCAGGTGATGCTGCCCTCCAAAATACTTCAAACTGTCTTTCTAAACTCAAGTTTTATTTGCTCATTGAATCTAAATGTTTTGAATGAACAGTTAAACAAATGTATCTTTTCTTTATCTTTTTTATTGAGGTGAACGTTATCTAACGTTAACCATCTTGAAGTGAACAGCCCCAGACCATTTTGTACATTCACATGTCCTGCAACCACTGCCGCCTATTTAGTTCTACAGTTTGCACTTCCAGTTTCTACTGTGTTCTGCTCACCAAGCTAAGCACTGAGAAAAGGCTGGACACACTGGTTCCCAGACCGAGAAACGCACACTCCCACGGCACAGCTTTCTGTGCTCTCTGGTGGCTTTTGAATACAGATGAATTCAGCCTTGGAGAGACAGATCGGGGAGCTACTCCAGGTTTGGAAAGAATGCTGGCAAAAGTGAGGTTTGTCACATCCACTTGGATCACTGAAGACTGAGGAAGATTCATCCATTCCAAGGAAGAGAAGAAAAACATTTTTGAGGCAGAGAGATTGCAGCGATAAAGCCACAGACACTTGAAACAGCATGCTTGTTTGGGACCAGTCAGGTAGTTCAAACCAGCTGAAGAGCAACCTTTGAAAGGAAGGAAAAGCACAAGGCATTGAGACTAATCGGGGAAGAAGCCAGCCAGGAAACACCTGGAAAGTGTTAGGTTTTCCGTTCCGCGCTCAGACAAATCACCCGGGCTGATAACAGCTGGCCAAGAGGAGAGATTTATTATCAGGAGGGAATCAGGCAGACCATCCTCGTAGGTTGAGAGATGACCCCGTTATGGCTGGATCTGGGGGCCTTATATACGATGTTTTCCCACGCTCGAGAACTTCGGGGGAAGGGGAAGGGAAACTGGCCTCAGGTGACGTGGACTTGTGACGCGTTGGGGGGGGGGTACGGCGACAAGTAATGGGGAAGAAGGGGAGAGCCAAGGGTCTCGCTGGGGAAGAGTGGGAAACAGGCCAGCCTAACAGAAAGCGTATCTCTCTGGATCTAGGGACTCGCATTTGGCAAGCAAGGCACAACTGTGGAACCATTATAGCTGCTCTGTTTACACTGTCATTTTCCAGAGATCATCTGGTTATACTGTGCCTCACTGACGGAAAGAGAGAAAAATTCAACAAGGATTATCAATGGCGTCAGTTACGCATATCTTTAATGACCAACAACAGTAGCAGACCCAGAAAGAGAACATGCAAGAAATGTTTTGGGAAGAAAATCTGCAGCATATGAAATTAATTCTCCTACTGAGAATAACAGAAACCAGGGATGGCACCTAGGTCTCCGGGTTAATCGACAGGAAAAATATTTGTAGCAACAAATTTCAAGGTTGAGTTCATATGTAGA
>PVJO010020736.1:0-31322 GCA_004026905.1 Hystrix cristata
GTAACCCGCCTCCTTGCTAAATGCATTTTATCTTTGATAAAACAATACATTTTAGTCATTCACCTATAGATTCTTTAAATTTCATACAGAAATTTTGCCCAGTTTCCTCTTTGTCCTTTTTATTTTTTACACTTTACATTTTTTGGTGTGTGTTTAATTTACTGTACCAGCCGGGACTTTCTGCTGAATGGAGAATTGTATATAATTTGCATCCTTGGCTTGTTTAGGATTCAGAGGGAACTCATCTCATCTGCCGTCACTACTAAATAGGATGTTTGTATTAAGAAACCAAACCAAACCAAACCTTTTCTCTTTCAGTCCTTCTAGTGGGCCGTATTTTTCCCTTGGCGGTATTAGGGATTGACCCCTAGAGTGTGCCACTGCTGAGCTACACCCCCAGCCCTTTTTATTTTAAATTTTGAGACAGGGCCTAAATTTCCCAGGCTGCCTTCGAATTTGTGATTCTCCTGCCTTAGCCCCACCTTCCCCTGGAGCTCGGATTACAGGTGTAACAGGGCTGCAGATATCGGTATTAGGAGTGGCACACATCAAGTATTCTGCTATGATTGTGCCGTGGAGGCAAATTTAGCGTGTAAATCACAGCAAGAGCAGTCTTCTCAGCCTCCTGCATATGAATTCAAAGGGTTGATGCTCTTTCTTAGAAAATAGGTTTTGGGGGTCCTGCAGCTCACGGGAGGTGGAACGGGGATTGGTCAGGGGCCAAACAGTAATGGGTGTTAGCTCGTGAAAGGGTCCAGAAGTGAGAAAAGTTGGGAGTAGAGCCCCCTAGAAGTCTAGTGTATGAATAAATTAGTGCCTCATTGGATTCGAAATAGGGAGTATATATTCTTACGGTTAAAGGCACTCCTTGATACTTTTTATGCTTTTTGTTATTTTAGGCAAATTGACAGCCCCGCTTTTTTAGACTGCAGTTAATTTAATCCCAAAATGTCATTCTTAACCTTCTTTCTAAAGCGGTATTGGACATTGAAACTCAAGATCTTCACCCTGAGCTACATCTCCAGCCCCGCCCTCTTTTATTTTTTGAGATAGGGTCTCACTAAGTTGCTAAATTGCCCACGCTGGGTTTGAATCAGTGATCTTCCTGTGTCAGCCTCCCATGCCTGGCTTTAAACTCTTTTTGATCAGCAAGGACCAAGGCACTGTTTTGTAGCTCTAAGGGGAGATAAATTTGCTCCATCTTCTTTCTCCCTTCTTTTTTTTTTTTTTTTTGTGTTTTTGAGACAGGGTCTCACTATGTACTTCAGGCTGATCTTGAGCTCACAAGGTAGCTCAGGCTGACTTCAAACTCAGGGTGATCCTCTTGCCTCAGCCTCCTGAGTGCTGGGATGACAGATATATACCACCACATGTGGCTTGCTCCATTTTCATACAAGATCAGTGTGTGTTTGTCTGTGTGTGTGTGTGTGTGTGTGTGTGTGTGTGTGTGTGTTCAGGGGAGTCATTGCTTCTAATTGGTGTTCTGCAGCATCTAGGCTCATGAGTGTTGGAAATTTGGGGAGGTTAGCTTGTCATGTTGGCTGCTGCTTGCTTGTAATTTTTCAGTATCCTGCTTTTCTTCATAGAGGGGGTATGGAGAAAGCAAGAAGAGCTACTGGATTACAGAAAAATATGATACAGGTAAGTGAAAGAATTCTCCAAATTCTCTTCCACTAGGTGTCCTTCTAGTTGAACACGTGGAGGTTCTTGGCTTGTAGGGCCCTGCTAGGATGTGAAGCTTTCTGTACCTCTTTCTACCATGCCATCCTTGGACCATCTCTTTGGCTGTCATCTACATTTATAACAAACCAATAAAAGTTGGGTATTTCCTTGAGGTCTGTCTGTCCTCCCAGCACATTAATTAAACTCATTTTCAGAGGGGAGGCCTGGGACCCTGATTTATAACTGGTTGGTCAGAAGTGTAAGTGACAGCCTACTACTTATGATTGACCCTCAGGTTGGGGGCAGTTTTGTGTGACAAAGCCCTTAGCCTGTGGGGTGGTGCTATCTCCAGGTATGTAGTGTCAGAATTGAATTGCATTAAAGGTCAAACAGCTGGCGTCCACTGGAGAAGTGCTTGGTGTGTGCGTTAGATTCCCTCACTGGGGCAAAACACCCGATACTTGCAACTTAAAGGAGGAGAGGTTTATTTTGGCTCATGGTTTCAGTAGGTTCAGTCCATTGTCGGTTCCAAGGTAGCTACAGTGTGGCAGAACAGTGTGGCAGAGGAAAGCTGTTCGCTGCGTGGTGGCCAAGAAGCAGAGAGAGAAGAGGGGAGCCAAGGATGAGAATATACCCTTCTAAGTGATGTCCTTAGGGACTCACCCCTGTTGACCAGGCCTCCCCTCTGAAAATGAGTCTTTTGGGGGACATTTTAGATCTAAACCATAACAGAGTGTATGGGAAAATTCCCCACGTAGTGGGTATGAGAAGCATTCTGTGTTCTATCATATGACTGTGTAGGACAGTAGGAAAACCATTTTGATTTTTCCTTTCTTGTTTCCAGTCAACTGCTGAGAGAGAAATTTAGTGTATTGAGGCTATAAGAAATGATTTTTATCATTCAGGAAACATGTATGGGTAGGAAGGGAAAGAGATAGCTGTTGAGTTCCAGAGTAGATACTAGAGACCATAGAATCTTCTCAACATCTTCTAAATTATTTCTTAGTCCCCAGTGTTGTCGCCACTCTCCATTCTCTTGCACATACTGGAGGACTTGTGACTTCCTAAACAGAATTTGTGGATCTTTTAGGACTTAGTGACCTTCGAGGATGTGGCTGTATACTTTACCAAGGAAGAATGGGCTTTGCTGGATCTTATTCAGAGGAACCTCTACAGAGATGTGATGCTGGAAACCTTCCAGAACTTGGCCTCACTAGGTAAGAATGGCAATATTCGTTCGCATTGTTGCTTAGAAAACAGTTTTATCTTAACTGATTGACCTTGTTCTAGGATTTGAGCTGAGGAATGGGAATACATCGGTAAACATGGTAGTCACTGACCCCAATGTCCTTATCAATCTAGGAGTTTCATTATGGAAATAAACATTGATGTAATTACTTTTTGTTTTTCTTGAGGTTAAAAACTTGAGGTTTATTAAGTGTTGAAAGTGTGGGCATTTAAGAGTCACTTTGGGGCACAGGAAGCTCGTTTGAGATTGTCTGAGGATTTTATTGGTATGAACACCCTTTGCTCAAAGACCACCAAGAACACTCCTATAGTTAGAAATGTTGGGTTTAGTTCACAGTGCATTGTGGGAGAGTCTCCCTTATAGAGAGTTGTGGGATGTTGGAAAGTACCTATTACAGGATTTATGCTTTGGTTGGGTGATTTGGGGATGAGTCTGTGGAAGGACAGAGTAACAGAATATTACACACTGGTAGTTAAGAACTACAGAAATTTATCCTGTCCTGTTTCTGAGTGCTGGAAGTCTAAAATCAAGGTGTCAGCTGGGCCGTGTTCTTTCTAAAGGCTCAGGGAAAATGTCTCTTCTCTTACTGGCTTCTGTTTGCCACCCACAGTCCTCGGTGTTCCTTGGTTTATAGATGCGTCACTCCAGTCTCTGCCTCTGTTATTTTCTTTGCTGTGTACCTGTTTCAAGTCTCTCTCCTTAGAGTGACACCAGTCATTGGATTTAGGACCCACTCTAGTCCTAAATAACCTCATCTTAACTTGATAATATCTGCAAAGACCTTTTTTTTTTTCCCCCTGAAAAAGGTAACATTCTGAGGTGCTGGGTGGACATTTCTTTTTTTTATTAATAGACTTTAATTTTTAGAGTAGTTTCAGGTTCACAGCAAGATTGAGTATAAGATATAAAGTTTTCCCATATAGCCTCTGCCTCCTATCAGCATTTCATACCTGCCTCCAGTGGTAAATTTATTACAGTTGATGAACCCACACTGACACATCATCATCACCCAGAGTTCATTGTCTATATTAGGGTTCACTTGTAGTGTTACACATTCTGTGGCTTTGGGAAAATGTGTAAAGAATGTATTCAGCATTAAAATATACAGAGAAGTTTCACTGCCCTGAAAATCTTCTGTGATCTACTTGCATATCCTTTACTTCTCTGTAACCATTTCCCAGCCACTGATCTGTATCCTGTCTATAGTTTTGCCTTTTGCAGATTACCATATAGTTGGAATCGTAAAGTATGTAGCTATTCCAGATTGGCTGCTTTCACTTAGCAAAATGCATTTAAATTTCCTCTATGTCTTCTCATGCGCTTACTTCTTTTTAATGCTAAATAATATTCTCATGTCTGGATGTGCCACAGTTAATTTTTCACTTACCTACTGAAGGACAACTTGGTTGCCTTCAAGTTTGGGCAGTGATGAATAAAACTGTCATAAACATGAGGGTGCAGCCTTTTATGTGGACATGTTTTAACTCCTTTGGATGACTACCGATGAACACAATTCATTTGCTAAATCATATATTAAGAGTGTGTTGAATTATATCAGAAGGTTAAAAACTTCCAGAGTGGCTGTATTTTGCATTCCCACCAGCAATGAATGGAAGTTCCTGTTACTCCACACTTCACTAACATTTGCCGATGTTCTGGATATTGGCTCTTCTGGTAGGTGTGTAGTGTGGTATGTCATTGTTTTAATTTCCAAGTCTTCGATGACTTACGATATGGAGCATCTTCTTATATGCTTATTTATCACTTGTATATCTTCTTTGGTGGGGTGTCTATGTAGGTCTTTGGCCCATATTTTTCATCAGTTTGTTTTCTTATTGTTGAGCTTTAAGAGTTCTTTGTGTAACAGAACAGGAAAATAGTCTCTTTTCAGATAAATCTCTTGGAAATGTTTTCTTTCAGGCTGTGGCTTGTCTTTTCACAAAGCAGAAAATTCTAATTTTAATGAAGTCCAGTTCTTTCTTTCATGGATCATTCATTTTTGGGTTATAACTACAAATCCAAGGTCATTCAGATTTTTTTTCTGCTATCTTCTAATGTTGTACTGTACACTTAGGTCTGTGATCCATTTTGCATTAATGTTTATGAAGATTTTTTGTTCTCTATGGGGATGGTACTTGTTCCAGTACATTTTTTCTCCTTTGGATTAGTTTTTGCTCCTTTCTCAAAAGATCAGTTGACTCTAGAGTCATCCCTTGGTCCTCAGAGTATTGGTTCTAGAATCTCCCTAGATCTACATTTGTAGATACTTAAATCTTTTATTTAAAATGGCATGGTATTTGTATACAATCTCTACATATTCTTTAAATCATTTTTAGATGACTTAAGATACCTAATACAATGTTAAGCACTAAGTTAATACTTATTATACTATATTGAATAGTAAATAATGACAAGAAAAAGAAAAGTCTATATATATTCAGTATGGAGGCAATGCCCCGCAACACTATTGATATGTGGTTGGTTGAATCCATGGTTACAGAGGCCTGACTGTATTTGTGTGGCTCTATTTCTGGCCTTTGTATTCTGTTCCACAGAATGATGGATTTGGGTAATGATCTACTCGGATATGGATTTTTTTCCTTGGTGCCAGGGATCGAACTCAGGCCCTTGTGCTTCCTAGGCAAGCCCTCTAATCACTGAGCTAAATCTCCAGCCCTTTAGATATAGATTTTGGGGAGATACTGTTCAATCTAGTACAAAATTGGATGCTGACAAATCAGAAGAAGCAATTATATAGAGTATTCTGTTGGTGTTATAGTGCCTTCTTTTTATCTGTCCTTGAAAAGAATTATGAAGTGCTCTACTTTGCTACATTTTATCATGGTCTTAAAATAACATTTTCCAAGGTTGGTCTTCTCTGACTT
Source organism: Hystrix cristata (assembly GCA_004026905.1). NCBI lineage: Eukaryota > Metazoa > Chordata > Mammalia > Rodentia > Hystricidae > Hystrix > Hystrix cristata. The sequence continues at coordinate 5,797 of PVJO010020736.1, forward strand.
TATTTATGTTCATCAGGAGAACAGTATGTCTTGGTTATATCTGATGAGCTAGTAATAATATTGGGTTCAGGAGTGAATGTCAAATTAGTTCTGAGGCTGTTCAGGCTGCCTTTATTCCCCAATCTCAGCTCTTTCTTCCAGTTTTTCTTTTATAGATTTGACATTGGGTTGCAGTTAAACTCACATTTGCACATCTTTAGAGTATTAAAAGACTAACATTTAGGCCCTGTCTTATGGAAATATTTGTGGTTCTTCATTGTTTTGTTTCATGATATTTGTTTCTGCCTGTGCAGGGCACCATCTACCCACACCATATCCGATTTCTCAGTGGGAACAAGAGGAGGACCTGCAGAGGGTGAAGGGAGAACTTCTCCAGGGCATTTGTATGGAGGAACACCAGGAAGGTAAAAATCCCTGGGAGAAACTGCTGGCTGGGGAAAAAAATTCAAATAGAATCGAAACAAAACTTTGAGAAGACTGATCTTCCATAGATACCTCTGATTATGATTTTGATTTTTTTATCATTCTTCTCACATTTTCCTTGTTCTTGGAAAAGACCTCCATACTTATTTTACTGTTTTTAAATTATTATTGGGTAATTGGCATTTTATCCAATTCTTTTCTGTCCCTTGTACTCATACTTATGTTACCATCATTGTCAGTCTTCATAGAATGATTTCCTAATGAATTGCTTACCATTTTGATCCTTGTGTATATTAAAATCAAAGTTTTTTTTTTTTTTTTTTTTTTGGTACCAGGATCGAACTCAGGGCCTCATGCTTGTGAGGCAAACACTCTAAGCACTGAGCTAAATCCCCAGCCCTAAAATCAAAGTTTTAAAACAGATACACTGCTGAAAGTTCTTTGCTCTTAGATACCTTCAATTTTTAGTTTCAGGTTTTGAGACTCAATTCAATACTAATGAATTAGTTGCTCTTCAAGATATTGATGGAGAAAATATAAGATTCAAAAGGACAGGTTCCTATTCCTCTATTTTATATGAAAACTGGAAACCCCACGGTGTTGATGAGCAGAACAAAAGCCGTGGGGGACATTGGAGGTGAGTGCCATTCATAGAAGAGAAAAATAGTACCTCGGGAGAGAATGTTAAAATGACCTGAGATTTAAGAAGTGTGTATATGTAAGCCTAAGTCTAAAATTGTGATTTTGTAAGGAATTCTGTCTAGAAACTTTTTTTTTTACCACAAATGATATTAAGATGTGCATACTTCAGTTGTAAATAATTATCAGGAAAATCCCATAAGTCACAAAAACTTGTTGACAGTATTGGCTGTTGTAGAGCCCTCTGTGAGAACTTTCAGTTTATAAGTGACAGGAAAGAAAACTTACAGAAAGTGGTAAATATTCACTACTGATGTTGTGTCTTTTACTTTAAAAAGTCACATGGTGGAGAACATCTATGAATGTAAAGAAGAAAATCAACGTGAACAAGTTCCAAATCTTAATATTCTCAAGAGAACTACTGAAGTAAAATGCCATGAATGTCACGAGTGTGGAAAGGCCTTCATGTTTCACTCATCCCTTAAGAATCACATCAGATCTCATACTGGAAGCAAACCCTATCAGTGTCAGGAATGCGGGAAAGCCTTCCATTTTCTTGCTTGTTTCAGGAAGCACATAAAGACGCCCACTGAAGAGAAGCCCTATGAGTGTAAGGAATGTACCAAGGTCTTCAGCTGTTCTTCATTCTTTAGGGTACATATGAAGATTCACAGTGGAAAGGCAAACTACGAATGTAAGGAATGTGGGAAAACTTTCAGTACTTCTTCATACCTCACAGAACATAAAAGAATTCATAGTGGAGATAAGCCTTATGAATGTAAGGAATGTGGGAAGGCCTTTAGTTGTTCATCATCACTCTCCAAGCACAAAAGAATTCATAGCGGGGATAAGCCATATGAATGTAAGGAATGTGGGAAGGCCTTTAGTTCTTCCTCTCACCTTATAATACATATCAGAATTCACACTGGAGAGAAGCCTTATGAATGTAAAGAGTGTGGGAAAGCCTTCAGCGAGTCCTCAAAACTCACCGTACATGTGAGAACACACACTGGAGAGAAACCCTATAAATGTAAGGAATGTGGGAAAGCCTACAATTGCCCCTCCTCCTTGAGTATCCACATGAGAAAACACACTGGAGAGAAACCCTATGAATGTCTAGAATGTGGAAAAGCCTTCTATCTTCCTACTTCCCTGAATACACATGTGAAAAATCAAAGCAGGGAGAAACCCTATGAGTGTAAAGAATGTGGGAAGGCCTTCAGCTGTCCCTCGTCCTTCAAAGCACATGTGCGAGATCATGCTGGAAAGGTTCAATATGAGTGTAAAGAGTGTGGGAAGGTCTTTAGTCGTTCCTCGTCCCTCACTGAACACTTGAGAACTCACAGTGGAGAGAAGCCTTATCAGTGTAAGGAATGTGGGAAAGCCTTCATTAGTTCCTCCCATCTTACAGTTCACAGAAGAACTCACACTGGAGAGAAACCTTATGAATGTAAAAAGTGTGGAAAAGCCTTTATTTATTTCTCAGCCCTTAGTATCCACATGAGAACACACACTGGGGAAAAACCGTATGAATGTAAGGAATGTGGCAAGGCATTTCGACACTCTTCATACCTGACTGTCCATGCAAGAATGCACACTGGAGAAAAACCCTTTGAATGTCCGGAATGTGGGAAAGCCTTCAGTTGCCCCTCGTCCTTTCGAAGACACGTGAGAAGCCACACAGGAGAGAAACCGTATGAATGTGAGGAATGTGGGAAAGCCTTCATCTGTCCAGCCTATTTTCGAAGACATGTGAAAATCCACACTAGAGAAAATATATGAACATAAAGAATTTGGGAATATCTGCCAGGCTTTTTCTAATCTTAGGGAAGTTGTTAAGACTCACACTGGAGATATCCAACGAATGTGAGACAGTAGTAGGTGGTTCACTCATTCTTTTGAAGACTTGAAGTCACCCATGTGAAACCCTGTATATGTAAACCATGTGCTAAAGCCTTCCTGAACATCACTTTATTTATTGCAGATAAGAAAATTCGTGCCAGAAAAGATCATTTCTTCATTCTTAAAGAAGTCTGCTGCCTCTCTGATTTTTATTGTTTTGTAATGAGAAAATTAAAGGTGATAAATTTACCTTTTCAGCTCTAGCCACATACTTTTTAGTATGAGGTTTTTTTGGCTCACATATAAGTGTTATTTCCAATTTTATAAAGCCTTTTAGACCTATATATACAGTAAATCTCTGACTTACAAACATTCGAGTTGTGAACTTTCACAGATGTACTGTGTAAGGCTCACTTTGCTGCCTTACAAACAAATTCAATCTAGGAACAGTTCTCCCAGAACAGAGCTTGTTTGGAAGTTGAGGACTTACTGTGTATGTTTTGAGACAGGGTCTTGCTGGCCTTGAACTCCTGGACTCAAGGAATCCTCCTGCCTCAGCTTTCCAAGTAGCTAGGAACTATAGGCACGTACCACTGTGTCTGTCTGAGGGATAATTTTTCATATGTAGGTAGGAGAATGGTCTTTTAAAAATTGTTTTCCAATTCTTATTGTTCTTTAAGTCTGTAGTTATATATAGTATGGACATTTTGATTTTCATTGGCTTTTTTGGGGCAGGGGTCTGTGATGGCAGATACTAGATGTTGCCTATCAAATATTTCCTCCTCCTTCTCTTCCTCCCCTTTTTAAAGTAATAGAACTTGTAGTTTTTTGTTTGTTTTTCTTTTTGCTTTTGGTGATACTGGGGATTGTACCTAGAGCCTTGCACATGCTAGGCAAGTGCTGTACTACTGAGCTACGCCCTCAGCCCATTTTATTTTTTATTTTGAGACAGGGTCTTGCTAAGTTGCCCAAGCTGGCCTCAAACTTGTGGTCCTCTTGCCTCAGCCTCCCATATAGCCAGGATTACATATACTTAGGATCACAGGCATGCACCACTGCACCCGGCTATAGTTTTTGAGAATATCAGTTTTTATTATTGAAAGGTTTTCAGGTGTAATAAATAATTTCACCAGCCATTAATGAGTACAAAGATTTCGAGAGAGGATGATCTCACCTGATACACTATTTTCATATTTTATTCTCTGTTCTTGCCCATGGCTGGGATTTGGACCCAATATTTTGAGTTAAATTGTATTCTGTTAACTGGGGTGTGGCTAGGGACTCTATTTTCCAGAATCACTTCTTTTTCCAGTTCCGGTTTACAGTTGTGTGCAATAGAAGGTTGCATGAGATTGGGAATGCTCAAGGGATGGAGTTAGTGTTATCTGCGTAATAGGCCTATGAGACAAGTGGCCTGGTGGGACTTTGGTTTTCAGCTGATTTTTCTAACTGTTGAACTCACTGGGCCATACTTGCTCAAAACTGAATATTAAGTGCTGACTTAGTCTTCTCAGAGGCATAGACATCTCCATGAGCTCCACCATGGCTATACACAGGTCTTGGATCTTCTGGCAGACTGTGGCACATTAACTGCCTTCTTGGAATTGGTCCCCATTTGGGGCTAGATGGTTGTGTGTACAGCCCAGTGCATGATCATTTTGATTATGAGGAAAGACATAGCTATACATGCCTCCCGTGGCCTCAGAAGCAAGTGGAGCTGTGGATAACATGAGAATTCATTGTAGGTATAATCGAGGCCATCGTCAGACAGGTGTAATCCCATTTTAGAGGAGGAAGATTTTTATTTGATATCGTCATTAAAGATTTTATGGCCTTTTTATCTGAGATGAACACTAATACATGTTTTGAGCACAGTTAGCTACTTCCTTTTTCTATTTTTGTCTCAAAAATAACTAAACCACTTCTCATCAATCATTACTAATATGCACAAAGTGCTAATCTGTGTACAGCTTGATGAAATTTCACATATTTATATAGCATGCTAAACACATTGCCAGGACTTAGGAAGTTCATTCCTCCCCTTTCTCAATAACTCCGGAGAGACACCCCAATTTTGACTCATTACAATTGATTGGATTTGCTTGTTCTTAATTTCCAAATAAATGTTAAAATACAATGTGTATGTATTGACTTCTTTTGCTCAACATGATTTCTAGTTTGACTTTTAATTCTTTTGGTAAACTTGTTCACTTCTCTTGGTATATGCTACATGTAGAGGAATGTAATTACTGACATTGCGTGTAATTTCAGTTGGCATTCCAGATTTTAAAATTTTCAGTTCCACCCATAATCGTCAAAATTGCATGAAAATTTCAGTTGTCCCACACATACCTCGCTAACACTTTGTAATTTTAGCCACTCAGCAGACGGTGCAGTGGTAACTCTTTTTGCTTGTAGTTTGCCTTAACTTGTATGTAATGAGTTTTAGTATTCTTTTTGTGTAGGAGGGAAGTGCTGGGGATTGAATTCAGGGCCTTGTGCTTTCTAGGCAAGTGCTCTACCACTTGAGCTAAATTCCCAAACAAGTTTTAGTATTCTTTTTGTGTTTACTTGGTATTTAAGTATCTTTATGAGGCCACACATAGGAAGCGCTTTATTTGTTCTTTTAAATTGAAGATTTTCCTTCTGCTTACTTGCCCTTTATTATATGTGTGTGTTTCTTTAGATACATAAGTGTCTACATATATGATATGTATAATTTTGTATACGTATATATTGTAGATAAGTTTTCCCAGGCTCTTTTCACTGTCCATTTTGTGAGCTATAAGGGGAATTTAAGATTAGACTACTAAAAAGTCCTGGGTATAACCGTCTGGATCCTGGGGCTCAAAATATATCATGTGAGTGTGTTCTGTGTCAATGTCTTGGCTGTAGATTATCCTGTATCAGCTTTTGTTAGAGTAGGCCCAGAACTTCTTGGGCTGCTTTCTTCCCAGATTAAAGTCTCAGGTAGCAGGGAGTGAGCACCCTTTGTGAACAGATCCAGTATAATTTTCAGAATCCAATCTGATTGGGTTACATGACCCATGAAATTGAATCATTGTGTCCAGAAAAATGTAATGCTCTTATTTCTTTAGGACTCACTTGATCCAGGCTCATCCGGAAACAGGTTAGAGCCCGCATCCCTCACAGGAGGCAGGCAGTCAGTACCAACAGCTATGCATACAGAGTGCTACTGGCACTGGGGTGGAAGCAAGGATCACATACTTCCTGTAGAACCAGAGACACTTCTTTTACTATCCCAAATTTTTAGATTGTGGGAGAGTTTAGAGGACAAATAATGAGCTTCAGAGAGGGTTTTGAAGAGAAGGGATTTTCTTGTTTTTAAGAAGAGAAAAGGTAAAGAAAATTAAAAAGTTACTTTTACTCTGTGACATTCATGTATTAACTCATTTGCTCATCACCAAAACCTTATGAGGCAGGTAATTAATACACCCACAATGCAAATGGTAAAAGAGAGGCGCAAATGAATGCAGATAATTGCCCACAGTTATGAACCTGGTATCTAGTGGCAGTACAGTATTCTGAACCTACGAACCATGCTTTCCATCACTGACTACAGTGAATTACCATCAGAGACTAAAGATTTTCAAATACAGTACAGTAAGTCCCCAACTTATGAACATTCAAGTTATGAACTTTCATAGCTACGAATGGGCCTCCCATTACAAACATTCGCAGAAGTAGCTCTGTCTGCTGGACACTGTTGCAGTTACACTGCAGTGTGCTACTGTACAGTGTGACAGTGTACAGTAGTAGAGTGCTTAATCAGAGCTCAGGAGCTTTGGTTTTTTAAGCTTTACATTGTATATTTGTATTAAATGTGTATAAGACTCACTTTGTCAGACTTATGAATGAATCTGATATACAGATGTTGTCCTGGAACAGAACTTTTTCGTAAGTAGGAGACTTACTGTAGTAAACAATGAAATCCATTTTTAAATGAATTAATGTGTTTGAAAAACAGACAAATTCCAGCAACCAAACATGAATTTTAAGTTGGCATTTTCTACAACTGTACATATTCCAAAGTAATTGACTAATACTTTCTCACAGAACATAATTCAAACAACTGTTGGCATTTCAATACAGTCCTGAGGAAGGGGTTAAAAGAAATATTTGTATACCAAATCTGAAACAGAGTTTATAATTCTGATTTATGGCATGAAAGGCAATCAACTTCTCCTTAAAACCATAACCAGTGATGAAATATACTTCAAAAACATAAACATTTGGACTGATGATCTTTAATATTGGTTAAAAATGGTCTGATGTTTGTTGCTGATGGTATTTAATCCAATGTGCAAAAAAAAGTGCAGCTATCCGCTTTTTCTTGACATATGCAAGACCAACACCACTATTTACACACTTAAGAGACTTTAAACTTATAATTTAAGTAAGCATATCGCATCTCCTTTACAGATAAACCAGGTGCTGCAGGGAGCCCAAAAGCTTGATGATGACAATGAAATCTATTTTATCACTATTATGATTCTTCTTAATTTTATTAGTACATGTTTGCTGTTTATGTAGTTTACAGTCATCTTGGGGAGTGGCTACATGTATGCACTACAACTTTTTTTGGAAAAATACCCTTCCCTTTCCCTCCTCCTCACTCACTCCTCCTCCAGATCTCCTTCCCATTTTTCATTCTTACTGACACTATTAATCTTAGCTCATGTTATGGCATATAATGTTTACATTAATTGAGGTTATTAGGTTCCCATATGTGGCATATCTTATTCTACTTATTTCCCCTTTCCCGCCTCCTCATCCCTTGCTCTTGTTCCCTTGGACCACTTCTTTAGTGGAAGAAATCCATCCTCTTGTACTATTCTGATTCTTGAAGAGGTACCTGGGGCATTTAGACAGAAACAAAGTAAGGAAAAAGAAACCCCACATTGACGAATATTCCAGGTAATTCCATTCCAGGAAAAGAACCAGAAAAACTCTTAAATAACAGTTCTAGTTAATGTAGAATTTAACTATTTTAAATAGTTAAGTAAACTAATTAGTACTAAATGAAACCAATGATCTCATTCAAATTGGCAACAAAAATGGCCAAAGAATAAACTCCACAAGAAATGAGAAGGACTTTTATTAAGAAAGATATGAGCTGGGCACGGTGGTACATACCTGTGATCCCATCACTCTGGGAAGTTGAGGTAGGAGACCCAAGTTTAAGTCCAGACTGGGCAAGTCAGTGAGTTATGGAGACCCTGTTTCAAGATAAAAAATAAAAAAAGGACTGGAGGTGCAGCTCAGGGTAAAGGCCCCAGGTTCCATCCCCAGTGGTCCCCCCATCCCTCCCCAAATCCCCCAGTACAAAGCTCTTCTTGAAGACAAATGTGTTCACTATGTTCCAGAGCGGGAAGTATTAAGACAATAGAGGCCAATAGTCTTGGTGTTAGCATCAGTGCAATTTCAGTGAATAAAAACTGCAATTGAATTTTTAACTGGAAATAATTAATGTTGATGGGAAGATTCTTCCTCTTGGACACATGACTGGAAGAAGCCAAATGAATTTCTCCCTGGAAAGCAGTAAGTCTCAGGAGGCAGTGACATAGACCAAGGACAACGCACTTTCTCCTGCAGTTTCTGTAAGATTGTGTTGTCTTCAGGGAATGGAGCACATGGGCCGATGTGGCTACTAATGAGCTCTGTGTGCCTTGAGTGCTTGAGGCTGCACCACTGTAAATTACCACCCTGTGTCTCCAGCCCTCTGCTCGTTCCAAGCCTGTGGGCTCCGTACCCATGTCTGCTCCCAGAGACATAATTTTCATCAAGACCCTCCAGCCTGAGATTGTTTTCCTGCATCTTCTGAGTGAAGAGCTTCAGCCTTCCTCACTCGCTGGGCCAAAAAGACGCAGCAGACCAGCAATTTTTGGTCATGCTCCAGCGCAGAGGCCACCTCGTCCATGAGTGCTGGAGGGGAGCCCGGATACAGGAGGACTGCTGGGCAGTGTTTTCTCAAAATCAGGACAAATGAGCAGGTGGGCAGCTGGATGGGATAACTCCAAAATCCAAAGTTTGAGCTCGGAGGCCTATGAAATTTATGTTTTTCATTCTGATGGTTCTGATGGGGATCTGAGAGCTCCTACTGAGTTTTGATTTCCTCCCACAGTGCTGTAGGTCTTGTAGGTGTCTTCTCAGGAGAGCAGAAAAGAGTTCTCTGTACACTGGCCCCTAAGCACTCTCAAATGGTCATGGTGGTAATGATAAAGGATAAGGGGAAGGATGAGGGCAATAACCATCCTGTCATGAGCCCTTGGTGAAAGCTTTCTTGATGCCAGGTTGTGAGCTGACTGGTCATTGTAGCTTGCTTCATTTCATCTACATGACCCCCATTGTCCTCCATGAAAGAGGAATGGACAGTATCATCATTTACAGACAAAGGAGTGCAACTTTTAAATATAACTTGTACTAGGTCCCAGGGTCAAATGGGGTCAAGTTCAGGTTTGAATCCAGACATCTAGACCACAGGCACAGGACACCTGGCCATTGTTCTCTCAACGTCCTATCTGCCATTTCACTTCCCAGGTCACCCCAGGCAGGGACATTTGTTTTCTTTGGTGGAGACCTCTGTGTTAAATTTTCTAAAATGGAGGGAAACGAAGTTTAGTTCACAGACCTCTGAGACCAAAAATTTAATCTTTTGTGCTTTATTATCTAGTGCAAGGTGGAGGCAAGTTTTGGTAGCTCTGAATCTGGGTGTCTGAGTTCCTCTCTAGTTGATGTGGTTGCATTATTAGGATTCAACAGAAAATGGGAACTACTTTGGTCATAAATATGTGATAGATACAAATGGAAAGGGTAAAATAAAATGTATTTAGAGAAGTTAACATTATTATTAATATGAACAGAGTAGTTTCATACTATTTCATGAGACTATCCTATGATCTGAAGTTATGAGTTTCCCTGGATTCCTGAAAGAACATTTTATTTTTTCCCCTCTACAAATAGATACTGGGTATTTGGAGAAAAATGACTGAGTCTTATTTATTTCCGATTCCCTAAAGCTTTTGTTATGATTAGCACAGAGCAGGCAACAAAAGCAAAAGCAAAAGCAAAAGCCTGTGAACTATTGAAGCGATACTTCCTTAATTATCAGGAACACAGTGTAAGCAATATTTTCCTATCTCACTGCTGTTGAGGATGAGAGACAAGCTATAGCAGGACTCGTATATTTCTATGGCATGGAATTTCTATGAATCTATAGAGGCTGTACATAATCTGTAGAGGCTGTACATAATTTCTATGAATCTATAGAGGCTGTACATAATCTGTAGAGGCTGTACATAATTAAATTTTTTTTTACAAACATTGCAGAGACTTTTCAAATAATGAAACATTTAAAGAACCAAGAAAGAGAAAAGGGAGATAAATGTTACTGTGTGGACAGAGACATCTTTTAGGAGTTCCTATTAAGGATTTCAAGTCATTCCATGTTCAAATTTCCTTGGACCAAGAAAGGGTTTGACTTCTCTGCCATATAATTAAATAAAAGCCATCAAACATTTCTTGTATTTCACCAACACCTCTTCTATTGTAATAATAACCCAACTATGATTAATATATCATGGCTGAATATTTACTGATTGCAAATCTGCAGGGGAATTTCTAGGTGAGGAATGTCATCGGAAAGGCATCGAGATATTTCTACACATTCTGCATTTAGTACTGTATGTGAAAGATGTAAAACTTAGACCTTTGTCTCCCAACTCCTATCTCAGGGCTCTTTCCCCTTCACCAGAGTGAAGTGATTACTTTCTTAAGTCTTATTTTGTCCTAAATGAGTAAACAGAGGCAGCCTCATTGATTTCATCTCTTGGGATTTAGTAAGGTCATCTGTGAATTAGGCCATGTGATTCAAAGGGGTCTGTCTGGGATTAATAATGTGATCTGTAAGGCTTTCTATGAAGAGTAATGCTTTTTCTCCACTTTGCTTTGGAAATCTGAAACATTCAACTATTATTCCATCTACCAGTGAGTTACCAAAAGATGACTCTTACTAGACATATTTCAGGGATAATTGCGATTTTTATATCTTCCCCTGTAAGAGCAGGGAGAAGCTGATTGTGCGTGATTTTTGTTGGGAAAACAAAGGTAGGCCAGTAATAGTGAAATAAATTATGTGTTGGATTTTATGATTCAAACAACTATACCTCAAATATATATCAAATATATATGTACATAAATATCTTACAGATATGCTTACTTGTGTGACATGTATTGGATAAAAATGTGGTCAGTGTTTAAATTAAATTTATTATAGCAAAAGGCACATTGCCATTAATCCCCTTCAAATACTCCGCCTTGCTTTGAACACACTCGTTCCATCATTGTTGCCACTTTCTGAAGCATTTCTGGAAGTCTTCTTCCAGTGTTTAGTTGTATCGGTATGGCTACCTTGATGTATTCACAACATTTACTTTCATGGTTATTTTGACTTTAGGGAAGATCTAGGAGTTGTTTGATGCCAGGTCCTGTGAGTAAGGTGAACGAGGACACACCATACTGCTTTTATTTGAGAGAAACTGCTGTAAATGTTTTGAATCAATTCAAGACATCAAGGCAACCAGGAAAAGACACTCACATTATGGGAATATTTCCAGGAAAATATTTCTACCAAATTCCTGACAGTTGGTTGTTTTGGGGGGATTAGAATCATGAAGAGATAGTAACAAAACTGAAATTTTATTGGCAATATTTAAAATTTCTATAAAATATGAATTCTGAAAGAAATAGTCTTGGATGTATGTATTTTTAATATGGTGAGTATATGTTAATGACACTGATAATAAATACCAGTAATGAAACATTTTAAAGTTCCTGCCAATGTTCTAGGGAAATGGTTCTCAACTTTGGCTGTGCATTGGAATCATCAATGAATTCAAACAGAGATTCTGACTTAACTCATTCTGGGATGTGGGGAGGACATCAGAGTATTTTAAAATGTCCACAGGCAATTGGGAGGGTCAATTAGGAACGAGAACCAGTGGTGGAAGCACTTTATTCTTTAATTTTTTATGACAACCCTATTAGTAAGTTCAATTTTTATTCTCATCTTATAGATGAAGAAATGATCCACATTTAAAAATATGCACTTTGCATTCTTCTCAGATAAATCACTCTGCAAACTTGCAGGGGAAATCAAGACCATATCTGTCTTCAAGAAGCTGGGTTAGGGAGAATACAATCCCCGCTGACAGGAAGGACTGACACGAGAAGTTCCTAACTAAGCTTTAAGAAGACTGAATATCAGACATAGCTTTGGGATCTCCCTGGTTTTACATCCTTATCCTACTGTCTTTTCATTGGAATTTATTTGAAGGGAAAAGGATATTTTAAAAATTCTATATACATATAATTTCATATTGAAAAAAGTTTCACAAAATTCTAGCAGGAAGAATAGGAACAAAAACAGAAGGTGGGTGGAGAAAGAAAAAAGGAGTAGGTAGTGTCATGCGAAACTTGCCTCCATTCTTAATCAAGTTTTTAATCCCAGGCAAAGACGATTCTTTGAATAGCGTCTCCATGTTTCACTGGACTGTCTTGTTGGTTCTTGGAATTCCCAACAGATCTCTTCGTCCAGCTTCCGCCTCCTCTGATGAACCCAATCCAGATTGGTGCATGTATCCCAAGCCTGCCCACCCAGTGGCCTGTTGGACAACACCTCCTTTGTTTCTATAGGTGACATCCTACTGATCAGCAGGTGTAAAATTGCTGTCAGTTTCCCTGGAGCATTTAATCTGCTTTCTTTTTGGAGAGTCAAAACATTGGCGCCTTCTCCCCCCCGCAATTATTACCTCTTTCCTGAAACCTCCTCTCTTGTTCTTTCCTCTCCAGATAGGCTAGCTGCTTCTCAGTCTTGTTATCTTCCAGTGGATTTCCAGGTTTTGCCTTCGCAGATCTGACAGCTGCTTGTGTTTCATTGAAGCTTCTGTATTGGCGAGCACATAAACTTGCTGGGTGGTGAGGTCCTAAGTTCCTGCACGGGGGTCATAATATTAGCTAGCAGCGGAAGCCTTTAAGAATAGATGACGACTGTTACCCGCAATGTTTTGTATCTGGAGGCAGGATTTCTGATGTATCTACTCCTATCTTAGAAATATTTTTATGCTGATAGCAATACGTGTGATGTGAAAGGTCCTCAGAATCGCCTTTTCATTTCCATTTGCCAGGTTGACAGCTACCATCCTCCCATGAATGTTAGATGGCAACATAGTCTAAATCTGCTTGGACCTGTAATATAGTTCAGCTTAGTGTCTACAAAGTGGGTATATGTGGGTACAGGTAAATAACATAGAAAGTAAAGAGAATAAGTTTGCTACAGCTGAGAAGTATTGCTGAAATGAGGAGTATGCCTGAAAATAAAAAAACTCCCCTCCTCAAATCCAAAATTTAGACACAGTTCTGGGTACTAGTTTCCTCATTTCATTTATTCCAACTCTTTTCTTTTTTAGAAAGTGTCTCAGTCACATAGAACACGGACAAAATCTAACACATGTCTCAGAATTCCTCCTGCTGGGCCTCTCAGAGGACCCAGACCTGCAGCCCGTCCTCTTTGGCCTCTTCCTGTCCATGTACCTGGTCACGGTGCTCGGGAACCTGCTCATCATCCTGGCCGTCAGCTCTGACTCCCGCCTCCACACCCCCATGTACTTCTTCCTCTGTAATCTGTCCTTGGCTGACATCTGTTTTATCTCCACCACGGTCCCAAAGATGATTGTGGATATAAAAACCCACAACAGAGTCGTCTCCTATGTGGGCTGCCTCACACAGATGTCTCTGCTTATTCTTTTTGGATGTCTGGATAGTCTGCTTCTGACGGTAATGGCCTATGACCGGTTTGTGGCCATCTGTCACCCTCTGCACTACTCAGTTCTCACGAACCCCTCCCTTTGTAGCTCACTGGTTTTGGTGTCTTTTTTCATCAGCCTTTTGGATTCCCAGGTGCACTGTTGGATGGTGTCACAACTGACCTTCTTCGTGGATGTAGAAATCCCCCATTTCTTTTGTGACCCTTCTCAGTTATTATACCTAGCATGTTTTGAAATCCCCACTAATAACCTGTTAATCTATATTTTTGGAGCCATCTTTGGTGGTGTTCCAGTCTCAGGGATCCTTTACTCTTACATCCAAATTGTTTCCTCTGTTCTGAAAATTCCATCAACAGATGCAAAATTTAAAGCCTTCTCCACCTGTGGCTCTCACCTGTCAGTTGTTTGCTTGTTTTATGGGACAGGCCTTGGGATGTACTTCAGTTCAGCTGTCTCGCACTCCCCTACAAAGGGGTCAGTGGCCTCAATGATGTACACCACGGTCATTCCCATGCTCAACCCCTTCATCTACAGCCTGAGGAACAGGGACATCAAGAGGGCCTTGTGGAGATTTCTCAAAAGAACAGCCTGAACTCAATATCTGGCCATCTCTTTTGGTGTCTGTGTCGGACAAGCCAATGAAACCAAATATCTGGAAGGCCCATCTCTGCCCATTTGGTTCCATATTATTTGCAGTTCTTACACCTTTCGGTCTTCTCAGTACTTCATATCTGAACAGTGGTTCTTTTTGTGTAGCTTTAATGAGGCTGGTGGAAAATTATGGGACCTTCTGTACTTTAGAATCACTGCATAATTCAATCCTACAAGAGCTATAGAACTTTCTTTATTTTTCATCTGTGGCCCAGGCATCTTTGGTAATGCACAATTCTTTTTAAAAAATCATTCCAATTCTTGTCCCTTTCCAGAGTTCATGAGTGTTTTCCATACTACTTTTATTCATTTTAGATATATTTATGCAAGTTATATGTGTGGATGGCTCTAACTGGTCCTCAACATTGGCAACATTTAGATACGTTTAATCCCTCATAGGTTCATGTATTGGCAGCTTAGTACTGAGAGTGATGTGAGAGGAACTGGAACCTTTAAAGGTGGGGGCCTAGTAGAATATGACTAGGCTGCTGGGCGCACAGCACTTGGGGTGAATTAAGGCTGATCTTGAGGAATGAATTAGTTTTCACATGAGCCGGTTGTTACAAAAGAGAAGGACAAGCCCTTCCCTGCTCTCTGGGGTTCTTCCTCACCATGTGATCTTTCCCTTTGCATGTGCTCCCACCACAGTACCATCTGCCATGATGTGACACAACTAAGGGGGAGGAGTTTACCATAGTTGGTGTGATGTTCGGATTTTTCTGACTCCAGAACTGTGAGATATAAAAACCTCTTTACTTTATAAAGTACCTAGCCTCAGGTATTTTGTTATAGTAACAGAAAAGGCACTAATACAGTTGGCCTCATCTGTAGTCACCCAGGGATTTTAAACACATTGATGGCTGCATCTTAACACACATTCTGATTAGTTGGACCGGGGTGTGGCTTCAGCATGGGATTTCTTTTTGTTTTGTCTTTTTGAGCCAGGGTCTCACTTGGTTACTCTGGCTGACCTTAAACTTGTGATCTTCCCACTTCAGCCTCCTGAGTGCTGAGATTACTGGTATGTACCACCTACCTGGCTTGTAGCACAAGGATTTTTAAGTCATTTCAGTTGACTCTATTTAATGTACAAACAAGGTTGAGAAGTACTGATATAAACCCATGTTTTGTTCAAAGATGACTAGTGGGTTTGAATCCTTTATTAGTGAGCAGACACTGAAGATTTTAAATGATCTGAGCTTGTAAGATGTAAACTAGTACCACCACCATGGGGGAATCAGTATGGAGATTCCTAAAAAAAAAAAGAAAACCAAACAAAACTGAAACTAGAAATTCCATTTAACCCATCTGTGACCCTTTAGGTATCTTCAGGCAAGAGTTAAAGTCATCGTATTATAGTGATACACACATACTTATGTGTATAGCAGCACAATTTGTAACAGCTAAGTCTTGGAAACAGCCTATGTGTCCATCAACAGATGAATGATAAAGACAATGTGGTATTTACTTACAGTGGAGTACTTCTCTGGCATTAAGAAGGGTAAACTTGAGTCATTTGGAGGAAAATCAATGCACCTTGAGACAATTATGTTGAGTAGAATAAATCAGACACAGAAGCTTATATATTGCATAGTTTCTCTTATATGAGAAACTCAAAATATAAATACAGAGCAAAAGAAAAATAGATAACAAGAAGCTGCCAGACTTCTCCCACCGAGGCCCATCAGATGAACCTCGCTGCTGAAGACTTCCATCCACTGCTCCCCAGTTACAACCCCATTCAGCGCCAAGAAGCCAGTCATCGCCCGCTTCCCCAGCAGCAACTGGATGGTTGTCTTGGAGAGGAGAATGTAGGGACAGGGGCCCACAGGTACAGAAAAGGTAGGATGAAGGCCTCGCTGAGCTTTGTTAGAAGTTAGAGAGACATACTAAGGGCAGCGACCTCTGCCTCCGACAATCAGAAAGATGAAGGCAAAGAAATTAAGATCAGGGAGGTCCCAGATAGTGTGATTAACATAAGAACCACAAACTTCCCCTTTGTTTAATCCTTAAGTCTAACTAACCTGTCTTTAAGCGCCCCCCCCATGCATGATTTTACTCTCCACCAAAAGACATGGGAGGGCTGCATGGCTAGAACAAACCCAAGGAGATAACAGCTAGGGAGCCAATCAGATTCCAGGAGCCTACGTGGGACAAGGATCTCAATAAAAGGAACTACAGACAAGAAATCCACAAGCAATTCACTTTTGAATTCTCCCTACTTGTTCTGAGTTGCTGTCAGTCATCTCTCTTTTCTCCCTTTCCCATCTTCAAATAAGTTGTCTTTTTTATTTAAAAAAATAGATAACAGGAAATAGAGAGATAAATCTTTTGAAAAATGGAAGGGGACCAAGAGATGGAAGGAGGCGAGTGGAAGGGAATAGCAGAAGAATTGAGATGTGTCACGTACATGTACCAACTCTTCAAAAGGAATGTAATCATCATGTACTGTGAAAATGTCTTAATAAAATATAAAGATGGGAAAAAAGAAAGGATGGTGTGTATGTGTGTGAATCAGTGGCAAAGGGTAATTTTTTGAGAACCAGAATGTCATGAGTTTAGATGTCATTTGGAAAGGCCGAAGCTGATTGTTGAGATATTTTGGAATGCTCAGTCAGTAGCAAAAATATAATTATCAAACTGAAATTATTTTATAATGGATAGAGGGAATCAGGTAGTAGAATCACTTCCAAAGTTGAGTGTAGAGAATATTGTAGGTGAAAACTAAAGATATTATGTCTGTATGGTAAATAGAGATTTAATTTTTTCTTTTCCTGATTATCCCTTATGAGATGAGTATTCTCAGGACATTAGTGAGGAGTGTTACCTTTTGAGGTAGAGGAACCTGGAATAGGGAATTCACAGACATAGAAAGTGCCACAAGGGTTGCCAGGGGCTGGAGGCAGAGGTGTTATTACAGGAGGAGTTATTATTTAATGGGAGTAGAATTTCTGTTTGGTGCGATTAAAAAACATGGAAAATGGATCGTGGTGATCACACTCAACACTGTGAATGCCCTGAACTGTGTATGTGAAAATGGATAAAATGAAGTCAGTCATGGGGACGTGTAGCTGTAGTCCTAGCTACTTGGGAGGCTGAGGCAGGAAGGTCCCTTAAATACAGAAAGTCCCTTAAATACTGGGCAACATAGCGAGATCTTATCTCATGCACACACACACACACATACACACACACACGCACACAAAGGTTAAATGGTAATATTTTTAAAAGTAGATTTCTTGTTTTGCCCTTGAACATATTCACAAAGTAAGTCTTGAGTTTAGTGGGAAGCTGTAATGTTAGCAAAATCCCCATTTGGTACTTTTGAGAAATGTAACTCCTGGAACATTTTTTGTCAAAAGATTGCCTTGGGGATGTAAAGTGTGAAACTCACTCAAAATGCATGTTATCAGACTCAAAATTAGACTCACTGAGACAGAGACTTGGAAGTGGGTCTCTGCAATCTGTGTTTGAACTCGTTCTCAGGGTTATCCTGGTACAGGCCAACTTCTGAAAATCCCTACGCTGTGAATCTTGGGACCTTTGGCTACTCCACTCTCTGCCTAATTAGGAAACCACCAGTCAGAAAATGATGACCCTTGTCCCCAAGGGGTGATACAGGAAGACTAGAATGACTCTTCCCAGAGAGGAACACAGGAGAGAATGATGATGGGTAGACTCACTGCTGGTCTCTCAGGAATAAGGAACTGGAAATTCAGAGACTTCTTCCTGTGGTGTCCCTGCCCTGGAGGAACCAAATGATCAGAGAGTGAACAGACACACCGTTGACCAATTTGTCTAATAAGCTTCAGGGGGGATCCAGCCCCCAGGGCACAACCTGTGACTCATCAACTTGTAGTCATTAAGGCCCTTATTATATGTCAGGCTCAAGACACTAATACCGTCTCCTGGAGAAATCAGCCAGCCTCCATACCACATGCCTGTCTCTCTCTCCCTGTTTTGGGGGGACAGACTTTCCATTCATCACCCAGCCTCTATGAGAGAACAAGATTCAAAGGAGCTGGCTCTGCGGAAGGTCCATGTTGCCACGCCTGCATAGCAGGTAAGTGTTGAAGGAAACAGGGCAATGAAGTGGTCAAAGGGAAGGCCATTGACTCTTGCTAAGTTTACGGCAGGTTGGAAACCTTATGATATTCATGAAGCAGGGTCTCTTGAAGATAACTGGTTGGAGAGTGCAATGATTAGACTAGTTGCTTAGATTTGCCTTTGGATAGTGAGCTTTGCTTGTGTATCATTTGGGTGGCTAGCTGAGGAGATTATTGAGAGAGCTACTTTTTGTTGGCCTTGCAGGTGTGTTGACATCACGGCACTGCCCCAGACCACATAGTCTACTGTTAGAGTTATCAGTCTGAGTTATGAATGGAAACCCCAAAGTACTAACGGGGCTGTACATGCCTTATAGTGAAGTCTGCTCTTTTCCAGTTCTTTTCTCTTAATATGTGATTCAAGAATTCTAGAACCTCCATCATCCTTCAGTCTGGAAGAAGCCTTTCTGAATTCTCTGTTACTCTCACTTGCTTGGTAACATCTCTCATCAGACTTGTCCTTCTTCCCAATTTCACCCCTGTCCTTGGTGGTTTTTTTCTGTGACACTGGGGATTGAACCCAGCACATTTTTCCACTGAGCTACATTCCCCTGGACTTATTTATTTTGAGACAGGGGCTCACTTGGTCATTAGATTGCTCTGACTGCGTTTGAACTTGTGATCCTCAGCCTCCCAGAGTGCTGGGATTATAGGTGTGCTCCAGGACACCCAGCTTTGTCCATGTAGACATCCTTAATACTCTTTCTCACTGAATGTAATATGCAACTGAGAACAGATTCCAGTTTCAGAGATTTGTAGAAGACAGAAGTTGCACCAGGAGGTTTGCACAGGCACCTGAAGGATGAGGATCAGACATGAGGCGATGCTTGGAACAGCACAGAGAAGGGAGGAGGCATTTTCCCAGCATCCTCTTGTGCTACGGTTCTGTGTGCGGAAGCTTCTATAACTAGAAGCGGAGGAATAAATGTCCTTATCCACTTTCCTTCTATTGGTGTCTTCAGGAAAGTGGATCACGAGGTGTTCGATGAGAGAGCACAAAGAACTGCGTGCATAAACCCTGAGTGTAGGCAGGGCGAAGAGGGAAAGTGAGGGACACAGGCAAGCCCAACATCCATTCCCCTCTTTTCTTTTTTTTTTTTTTCTTTTGGTGCTGGGGATTGAATTCAGGCTCTTGTGCTTACAAGGCAAGCACTCTAACCACTGAGCTAAATCCCCAGCCCCCCATTCTCCTCTTGACATCTACCTTTTTGCATTGGAAACATTACAGAAGCGTTGAAATCCACAAGTCCTATGCCTGTCTCATATTCCCCTTGATTTCACTTGAGTGTTAGGTCTCATCCTTAAGCAGAAATTGTAAGCAAGATTTGATGCCATTCCCTAACCTCTCCTGGTCCTCATTTCTTTTCTGCGGAAACATTCTTGAGTTGCTCCTTCCAGCTATGATGGCGTGAGGATTCCCCATCGCTGTTCCCTCGCCCTTAGCTTTTTTTTTCTTCCTTAAATCTGTCTTTCACACCAGGCATAGGAATGTTACCCTTTTAACTGTGATCTCTTTGCAGCCTTATGCGCTTTGTATGCATTATCATCTCCACGGTTCTCATGGTCCTGGTCCCTGCCCACCTCTTTAACACTATTCCGTTCTTCGTTGGTTTCTTCTGTGACGTTTTGCTTGAGCAATTAGAAAGCGCTACAATCCGTCCTATGCCATTCCATACATCTGTCCTTTTTGTACTTTTGTTTTTCTTTTGTGGTATTAGGAAATGAATTCAGGGCCTTTGCACTGAGCTACATCTCCATTGCTCAAAGGTGCTAAGTTGCCCAGGCTGGGCTCAAACTTGCAACCCTCCTGCTTCAGCCTTGGAATGCTGAGCATTCTGTTATGTGGCAAATGTTCAGTAAACACTTGTTCCCATAGAATGTTGATGGTCCCAATTACACTGCACTACTGTACTCTAATAATTGTTTGTTTGAGACAGGGTCTCACTATGTAGTCCAGGCTGGCCTTGAATTCACTATGTAGCCCAGGTTGGTCTCCAACTCCTGATGATCCTCCTGCCTCAGCCTCCTGAATGCTGGGATTACGGGCATGCACCACCATTCCTGGCCACTCTAATAATTTTAAAAATGGTTTATTATTTGATAAAAGCATTTTCTTTTCCTCCTTCCCTATTTTCATCTCCTTCTCTCCCTCCCTCCCTTCCATCTTTCCATCCTTTCTTCATTCTTTTATCTTTTCTCTTTCTTTCTCTCTCTCTCTCTCTGTGTTTCTTTCCCAATTCCATTCTTCATTCCTCTCCCTTGGAAGCAAATCTAAATCCTACATATCCTGTGGTATTTTATCCACATATTTTCCCTGCATCAGGTATGATCATTTGACCCTAGTCTGAGTTCTCCTCCAGTGAAGAAAAATAACTCAGACCTTTTCTTAGGTTCAGTGGTCCTTGTATGTGTTAGAGCAAGTGTAGACCATTTTAGCCCTAAGATCTAAAGTTCCTCTGAAGTTTGTAGAATTCATGATTTTAAGACAAAGATGAAAGGGATGGGCGAGTCTCCCACAGGTCAATGGATAGGTATTGCTCAACATTATGAAACGTTTTGCATAATAAATGACAGAGTGTGGGATTCCAAGTTTTATAATACTGTGCCTTACATGCTCAATCCTTCACTTCAAGTAATAAAAAAAAAATCAGAGAGGATTTACAGACTGGTATTATTTTGTACTTTTTCTCTTCTTTAATTGTCTAGTTAACGTTAACAATATGGAACCAGGAAATCAAACACACGTTTTAGAATTCTTACTTCTGGGATTTCCCCAAGACTCAGAGCATCGACTGATGCTATTTGGACTCTTCCTGTCCATGTACCTGGTCATGGTGCTCGGGAACCTGCTCATCATCCTGGCCGTCAGCTCTGACTCCCGCCTCCACACCCCCATGTACTTCTTCCTCTCCAACCTGTCCTTGGCTGACATTGGTTTCACCTCTACAACTATTCCAAAGTTGCTGGTGAACGTCCAGACACAGAGCAAATCCATCACTTTTGCAGGCTGCATCACCCAGATGTATTTTTTCATGGTCTTTGGTGTCAT
This sequence comes from Hystrix cristata, assembly GCA_004026905.1. Taxonomy (NCBI): domain Eukaryota; kingdom Metazoa; phylum Chordata; class Mammalia; order Rodentia; family Hystricidae; genus Hystrix; species Hystrix cristata. Next base: position 27,351 of record PVJO010020736.1, read on the forward strand.
GGACTCATTTCTCCTCACTGTTATGGCCTATGACCGGTTTGTGGCCATCTGTCACCCTCTGCACTACCCAGCCATCGTCAACCCCCCTCTGTGTGGTCTGCTGGTTCTTGTGTCCTGGCTCATCAGCTTGTTATACTCCCTGATCCAGAGTCTTTTGATGTTGCGTCTGTTCTTCTGCACCAATTGGGTAATTAAACATTTCTACTGTGAACTTGCTCAGGCCCTCACGCTTGCCTGCTCAGACACGCGGGTCAATTATGTCCTGCTCTATATGGTGACTAGCCTTCTTGGTTTCATTCCTTTTTCGGGAATCCTTTGCTCTTATTCACGAATTGTCTCATCTGTCCTGAGAATCCCATCGACAGATGGAAAATATAAAGCCTTTTCTACCTGTGGGTCTCATCTATCTGTTGTTTCTTTATTCTATGGTACCGGCCTTGGTGTGTACCTCAGTTCTGATGCAACATCTTCCTGGAAGGGCCTGGTGGCCTCAGTGATGTATACAGTGGTCACCCCCATGCTGAACCCCTTCATCTACAGCCTGAGGAACAGGGACCTTAAGAGGGCTCTACAAAGAATTCTCAGAGGACAGTATTAAAGAAAGGGGATCAGAAGGAGGAATGAAATCGGGGGATACTGGGGGTGTAAACTGTCAAAGTATATTGTATAAATGTACAAATATGTCAAAATGAAACCTTGTACAACTAATATGCCCTAATTAAAGAAAGAAAAAAGACTTGTTGGGAGAATGCTGTATGTTCAGTGATGGGAACATTGTTCCTGAGTTTTTGAGCTACTTGCAGTATCAGAAGTAGGCTAAAGGAATCCTGTTTCCCTTCAGGTGCAGTGGGCCACATCTGACATCCTAGCTTTGGAAGCTGAGGCAGAAGAATCGCAAGTTTAAGGCTAGTCTGGGCAACATTCCAAGGCACTGACTGAAACAGAGAAACAAACCAATCCCCCAAATAAAAATAACCCACAAAATTCTTCCGTAAATCATATGGAATTTTGTTTTCCTTCACTCTGCTTCTCTGTCTTTGATCAAAGTCACCATGTTCTATCTCCTTCTTTCCTTCTTTTTACATTTTTACATTGCTATACCTCAGCTTTGTGTTTTTGGGGGTGGGGCAAGGTGCTGGGGATTGAACTCAGGACCTCATGCTTGCTAGGCAAGTGCTCTACTACTCGAGCTAAATCCCCAACCCTGGTGTTTGTATTCCTGTGGGGCAGTTAAACAATTAAAATACCAATTCAAAAATGTTGAATAAAACCAATGAAATAGTTAAATTTAAAATAATTATCGGTATATGTTTGCAGTACATAATGATTACATTGCTCCTGGGGAATTGGTACATGTACATAACTCATCTTAATTCTTTTTTCATTTCTTTCCCTTCCCCTTCATCCTTTCCTCCATCTCTTGGTCCCTTTCCTGAAATAGTTAATTTTAACCAGTAACAATTACAAGCTCTTAACAAAGTCATTCCCTGGAAAGTATTTGTTGGACATCTATAGTGTGCTGGGATGTTCTAGGTGCCTTTCATATGGCCGTGAAAAAAGACTTATAAAGCTTAAATACATGTACAAGGATATTATGCCTGGTAGACAAAAAGATGACTACTATAATTAGTATTGTACTACAATCTAGATAACTGGTATCTACAAAGTACAACAATGCTGTGTGAAATAGACTGGAACTCAGGGCAAAAATCTGTAATTGCCATACAGCAATGACCAGGGATTTTAGAACAGAAAAGTTCAGTTGAGAGGCATTTACGATCTTGCTACTAGATTTTTTTTTTTGGTGGTGCTGGGAATTGAACTCAGGGCCTTGGGCTTGCTAGCAAATGCTCTACCACTTGAGCTAAATCCCCAACCCCATCTTGCTACTAGATATTAATTGAAATGGTCTTCTCTGGTCTGTGTCTCACCAAATTTGCATGCTGAAGGCTTATCACTAATGTGGTGGCATTAGGAAGTGGGACAGTTGAGAAGCAATTAGGTTATGAGGTTCGTGCCCTCATGAATGGGATTAATGATTTTATAAAAGAGGCCCCAGAGAACTGCCCTGTCTTGTCCAACATGAGAGAACACAATACAAGAAGGCAACATGTACAAAGAAATACACCCTTGACAAACACCAATCTGTGGTTCCTTGATTTTATACTCCCAGTCCTCAGAACTCTGAGAAATAAATAACTACTGTTCATAAGGTACCTAATCTATGGGATGTGTTTTAACATCCAAATAGACTAAGATGCTACCCTGATGACTAAATGACATAAAATAATCTTGAAACCCACATTACCTATGATGTCCTGGGCAATGTCAGAGAAATATACTACTGGGGAGGCCAGTACCTAGGACATTTCCACGATGAAGTGGAAATGGTTTATATAGGAACACGCTATTGCAGAAACGCAAGGATGTGTTTACGAGCAGGTAGCTTTTGGAACTATCCAAAGGGCTGCCTGATTCTATTGCCAAGTAGGTAACGCGCAATGGATGGCTCCCAACTGACCTACAAAGAGCTACTTGGTTTATGGGTGGCAGTTCTAAAGTGAACAGCTGGACAGTTACAGCTCTGATTGATGAAGATAAAAATAAAGCATATCATGACGGGGAAGTAGAAGGAAGATTATTAGACATGAAGAAGGGGATCAAGGTAGAAGTGAGAGAAAGGAGAAGGGATAATGGGGTGGGTGAAAATAATAAAAGCATGCTACAAGCATGTACTAAGATGCCAAAACAAAAGCTGTTATTCTGTATAGCACTAATGAAGCTCAAAAAAGCTTTCTCTTTTCCATGTCTTACAGTTTAGATCAAAATGTCCTCTGTATTCAGAGGTGGGCTTTTGAAAGCTGACTGGATCATGGAGGCACTATTCTCATCAGTGGGTTAAACTGTTGATGAGTTCATACCTGAAAGTGCTGTTAGGAGGTGGGGCCTTGCTGGAAGAGGTGGGTTGCTGCGGGGGGGACGGGACCTGAAAGTATCTATTCTTTTTTTCTTGTTGTGCTGGGGATCAAACTCAGGGCCTTGTGCTGGCTAAGCAAATGCTCTACCACTGAACTAAATGCCCAAATGAAAGTGTATATTCTTTTTTTCTAATATAAATTTTCCTGGTACAATTTAGGTAAACATAATGATCACATTCATCAAAGGGATTTTGTATCTGTCCATGATATATTTTGATTTTCTTTTTCTCCCCTTTCCTTCCCCTCCCTTTGCCTCTTCCTTTGGTCCCTTTGTTTCCATTTTTTCATCTTTTCTCTTTTTATTTTCTTTTTTAAAATTTAATTTAATTTTATTTTAAACCAAGAACATGTATTAGTACATTCTACATACAATGGTCACATTCATTACATTTATTCTGTACCTATACACGATGTATCTTGGTTCTCCCCCCTCTCTCCCGCCCCTCCCATCTGCTCCCTCCCTCCCTATTTATAGCAGGTTCATTCATCATTTTCCATATTTTCCCTTTCCCCTGTTGCCTTTCTGCTTTTCCCCTTCTTTCCTTCTAGTACTCCTCTCCTCTGCACACCATCCTCATTTTATATAATATCTATTACACCTCTTTGTCCTTATTTACAGTTATGGTTTCTCATATCAGAGAAACAATTCGATGTGTGCTCATGAGTGTCTGATTTATTTCACTTAAGAGTATGGAACATCCATTTATATATGAATGACTCTAGGTTATCCTTTTTTATGGCAGTGTAGTACTCCATTGTGTAGAAAAACCACATTTTCTTTAGCCATTCGTTGGCTGTTGGGCATTTAGGTTGTTTCCAAGACTTAGCTATTACAAATTGTGTTGCTATGAACATGGTGGTGCATATGTCCTTGTGGTATGATGATTTTAATTCTTCTGGGAAGATCCCCAGTAGGGGAATAGCTGGGTCAAATGGAACCTCCAGTTGTAGTTTTTTGAGGAATCTCCATATTGATTTCCACAGTGGCTGGACC